>JAOTON010000957.1:0-30264 GCA_034440635.1 Lepas anatifera | reverse complement strand
ACCTTATCGATGACGTCGCAGCATGACCTGCGTCCGACTGGGTAACGTCGTTTGACCAAAAACACTGTGGTCGTGTTCCCGAAAGTCACAGATATGACCTTGACCTGGAAGCATGGCTTTCATGTGCAGCGGTGACTATTGACGCGCCGTCCCGGTTATATGGTGTGCAAACTTCACCACTCGGTCTCCAATGCAAGCTAACTGGTCCGACCGCGCGCGATTACGGCGATCTCAAAATGCAGGTCTGACTTTATAAGCCTATAAGTCGACTAATTTTCTAAAGCCGATTTTTCAACAATTTTCACCCAATCGACGCGCTATTCAATTCCTGTTTAATGTGGCAATGTATCGTGTTTCGGCTACAAGCGGTTCTCCGTCCACCTTGGGAAAACAGGTGGGGGCCTCAAGGCCCCCTCCAGTGCGCGCGTTAAAGACTGGAGAAACACGCTTTAACCTGCCAGGCTTATGACACGCATGTTATCTTGTATTTCATTTTTAAAAAGCGTAATGTAACAGACTAAAAAAATACTTCCAACCTAAAAGTGTTCACCTCCTCCGCCTGGTATCGGCCGATGACACCTTCGCGCTGGTTTTCTTCACCGAAGGAACATTGCGCGTGCGCGGTTCACAATTAGGCCACTTAGCCCTTGCCCCGGTGGCGGGTACGAGCCACCTTCGCCCTGGTGGGGGGGCTAAAAATTCCCCCCAGATCTCGAAAACTAAGAGAGCTAGAAAAGGCGCAAAACAGCGATCCGAAGCTCTTCGAAAATGATATAAAGAAATGCGCCCGGTCATTTTTCTTGTCGCGGAGTCAATATCAAGGTCACCAGAGAGTCAAAATAGGTCAAAATCAACTATTATGAGGTGTGCCAAAAAATTTCATATATCTGAAAACTATGATAGCTAAAAGCATTTTCCTAACACCATTCCATGCTCACGATCTGCCTTTTCATTTAGTGGCATTCATTTTCGTGTCAGGTCAAAGCCTAAGGGGCTACAGGGTCACTAAATGTTGGGCTTCTTCTTGGGAATGCCCCCCGCCTTCTATGCATAAGGGCGTTTTTACTTTTTCGCTAATAAGCTTCCAAGCCGAACAAGATGCAGCCATGATTTTATGCCTCATTTGCAATCCTCTCGTCAATGCGAATCGAATGATATCAGTTATTGCTATAAGGTCTTCGTTCAGAACTTTTTCAGACCAGGTCAACGGTCTGACCCCTCTTGACCTGGTATAGGCCTTTCGCACATCATGTTTGACTTATAGTGTTTATACAAACACTTTGGTGACAAAATAAAAGCTCTATCTTGGATTTGTTGAAATTTTTATGGAATAAAACTACAAAAATGCTTGTTTGGCCTAAGGTGACCTTTTAAAAGTCACAAGTCAAAAAATTTGGCAACAGCTTCAGAAATGGGCTAGGAGCAAGTCACAACCGATGTTTGAAGTTGATTCCATCCATACTTTCACTGAAAAAAGCTCATTTCGTGATTTTCCCCATGCTTATTGGCAATGGGGAGGTCGTATCTGCAATTGACCTTAGGTCTGCAATATCAAAAATCCCGGAACAAATGTTGCCCAGCTCCTAGTGGGCCCAATATGTGGTATGAGTTTCAACTTGATCGGTGCTCCTTCTCTTAGTTATGCGGTCCTAAGTATTTTTTTGAGGTGAGGTCACTTCACCTGGCCTGGTGACCTGACCTGATATGACCTTGAGCCAAAATTTTCAGGAAGATGTAAAAATGATGAAGGAACAGCTAGACCAAGTTTGGCAGCGCTGCGCCCTGCGGTTTTTCAGTCACTTCGGAAAAACCCCAGGGAGAGGTCTAAGGGACCCCCACCCGGGCGAAGGTTAGCTGTTATCTGGTCAATTATGTTTTTAGTTACAGCCCCTAATGGAAACAATAATGATGCAACCAGCTGATCTCTCCCCAATGTTCTCTGCTACCTAACGCGTTTTCATTGAATACTAGATTAAAAAGCACGCAGTACATTCTACCAGCACTATCCTTTCAAAGACCCAGTCAGTAGCACAGGTTTGGGCAAGTTTATATCATTTTTGTGTTTCTGGAAAAAATCTGGATGAGTGATTTAAGTGTGTTGGTGTGCATGTCGGTTTTTACCTCCCGGGAAAGTCACTGAATCATGCTCGTGAAAAATCCTACCATCCATACGGTTTCATATGGGTATTTATAGGCATTGACCCAGTTTTGATACATTCATTTTCCTACGAAAACAATCCACACTCCCATGCGGCTGACCAGACGAGGACCCCCTCCCCTGGTTTGAAAGAGATCTCCACCCCTGCTCGCGAGTAACACACATTCAAGAAGAGTCGCGGAATCGCGTTAGTCCACGGTAACAACCCTGCGGGAAAGCAAGCTCCATCACCTATAGCGAATAAAACATGACGTTTTATATACTTACAATGTCAGCATGTCCGCTTACGCCAAAATTTTAGCATCAGGTGTTCATCCAGCTGGTTAGTCCGTTCCGCCAGTATGTTAGCCGGACATTATAATGTTCTAGAATACTGACCCTAAAAGGAAGTTTCGTCCCATTCCATTTCCTTATAGCTGGAAAGGTGTTGTTGCAAAAGCCAGTCCAGTTCGGAATTAAACCTGGAAAACATATCTAATCCCGTCCAATTCTATAATTTTTTGAAAAATGTATCCTGTCTTACATCCCATGCATGTTTTTACGGCTTTGGCTGGCCCAAAAGCCCTTGTAATATACAGTATTCCAAGAAATGAAGGATCCACGACATGTCTCATCAGTTACGCATTTCGGCAACAAGCAGGTGATTACAATTGAGGCCTAATTTTTGTGTTTCTCTTTTGCTACATGTTGCGTAATGGGCGACGAGCAAAAACGGTAATCCAACGAAGTGAAACATCGACGAGAGAGCTAAAGGCAGGCACTGGAAATAGGGGACAAAGGTACGGCGTTTTGGCTTTGCACGTGCAGCACGATACAAACCAGAAGTGAGCCGCAAATACTGACTCACAGAATTGTTGGAAATGGCCAGCATCATTTGCCTCTGCTTCCTAAAAATTATAGCCATTGGGACGATGTTGCCAGGCTCGACATTTTTACCACAACGTGCCCTTCATTTGAACTTTGCGGTTTTTCTCTGGCATGTGGACTTTGCCAAACTGTTTATAAAATATCCGCTCGATAGATTTTTGCGGTTTTTGGATATGTTACGCCCCTATCAGTACTTTGTTGCGGGCGTATCTTATGGCGGACTCCGAATTTTATGACATGTTCCCCGCATTACAAAATTCTAGCAAGGCTGGACTCTTTTTGCAACGGAGAGTTTAAATCACTTGTTTTCATAATCCCTTCTTATCATCCAACTACTTCTACAATATGCGCTTTATAATCTTGAAAAATATTCAAATCGGCCCTTCAATCATCACAATAAATTACATTCCTCTTTGCAGTACAAACATCGCTGAGGTTTATGGTTTTGCCTAAAGACTTCCCTGTTTGACATTTCCAAACTTTTCCTGTTTTCATATCCCTTACCGCACTGCATCATCACCACTAATCATCACCGCAGATCACCTCTCCTTAAGGCGCTTCACAACTTTTGACACGTGCACTGGAGGGGTCTTGCAGGCCAATCCCCACCTATTTTTTCCGAGGTGACCGGAGAACCGCTCGTGGTCCAAAAACGGAGTAACTTTCCCTTGCAGGGTGATGACCTCTGTGACCTGTTACTAAATCTGATTTACACAAAGGTCGCCCACTATTGGTTAGCTTATACCCTGAGGCAGGCCATATTTTAACATGTTAACTGGGGGCATTTGCCCCCTAGTCTGCAAAATGCTCCCCAGTGCCCAGAAATTGGCCCCCAGTGAAATAGACAGATGACTTAAAATTGACCAAACGCAGACTCACCTAACGAAAATAAGACAGAACACACCGGATAATTATTACTTTGTTCCATTTCTGGTCCAAAATTGGCAATCCACAACAATTGTAGTTATACAATTTTCACCCGTGGCTGTCTACTCCATCGTGCGAAGACGAAACAAAGCGCTTAGTTACGGGAAATCCCGGCAAAACAGCCTCAGTATCCACTAGTCACAACGCTGGAGAAGAACGCTGGCCTACAACCAATCAAACATCCTGCTCTATCCGACCGGAAGCCCACATCCCAGCCAGTACCGTGACATTGCATGACAGGCGTGTAACTGTGTATACTTTTAGGGGTGCGCGAGCACAAAACTTTTGAAAGCACCCTAAACTTCCAAAAGCACCCTAAAACTGTTCTGCGACGTTCTAATAGGACATAATGTCAGGATTATGTAGCAATTAAATAATAAGTATGAGAGATTCGGAGCTCTCTTGTAACTATTCATCTGGAGATAATGTCGAGCTTAAAAGATTACTTAAGTGATCTGAAGATTTCATATAACCGCATGAGGTCATATTTAGACGTGAGCCGCGGAAGTAACTATGGAAATTAGGTAGCTGCCACTTGCCACCAAAGCCACTTGCCAGAGCGCCTTTTCCAAAATGTTAATTGCCGTGTCGCCGTTGTCTCAGAATCAGTACCACCGAGTGCACTCGTCGTGTTGTTGATCATGTCTTCCAGACAGAAAAAAGTTCACTGCTGGACTTCTCTTCCAAAAATGCCATGGTGCATGCTCCAATTTATTTCTGAATTTATTTAGGCTGTATGTAGATCAGACCTGTCCATTGCTGATATACGCACCAAAGGAGGGTCAAAAAGCAACACGTGGTAACTGTGATCTATTGGAACTTGTTAAGAAAGGGAGAGAAATCAGGGCCAATATCTGGGAAACGTAGCTTGTGCTTAACCCTCGCCCGTCCGAGAGGAGCATCGATGGTCTCCATAAGGCTTTTTAAGGATAGCGGATAAACGGCGGCGCTGCGCCGCCGTATCTTTCATATCTCTTCCTTGATCAATTCCGCATCTTTAAAAAATCAAGGTTTGGTCATGTTAGGTCAGGTCATCAGGCCAAAGCAAGTGACTCCATCTAAAAAAATAGGATTGCATTTATGCAATAAGTAAAGAAAAGTTAAGTTAATTATAAGTAAGAACACATTTAACCTAGCAATCTGACACTTAAAAACCATTAGGGGCCTACCGGGTGCTGCAACATATATTCCGGGTTTTATAAAATCGGTGATATACCTAGTTTCATTTACGGGCGACCTCTTTAATTGAAATACATGGTAAAACTGTAAAATAGCTATATTTTGGCTCATATTGCTTAACCCTCGTCCTTCTGGGGGCCGATTCGACGCCCCTCGTTATTTTTCGCGATAACACAAAAAGTTTCGTTTAGCCCAATGCTGCGTGGAAATTGTATAACAAAATTACTTTGACACATCTTGACCAAATTTTAAGTAAATGTCATGTCGGGTCACCGAGTTATGACGTCATTTCTATGCCAATGTAAGGCAATTTTGGTCCTAAAAATAAATATGAAAAACCGGGCGTCACTCGGCTTCTAGAAGAGCTAGATCAGGTTTCTAGATAGGATTCGAGGGCTCCTGAAAAGGCAAATTGGAATACGCCATCTATTTTGAGGTCAAGTCCATAACGAAGGCACCAGGCGTTCCCAAAGGTCAGCAAAGTTTACCGTTTTAGAAGCTCTTGTTGGCTATACTCATGGACGGGACAAGATGCAGCAATGAATTTGGTATCATAGTGACGAGCGTCACCCAAGGATTCGATGGTATGCGACCTCACTTCGACCTTGACCTAAGGTTATGTTAGGTGGTCTAAGGCCAAGGTCACACGTGACCTTACAATGTCATGCCGCATATTGTGGAACTCCTTGGATCACGAACACATTGACACCCTGGTTCTAGGTCTATTAATTCCCGAATCATTAGGGATTTTCTACATGCGTCAAAATTTCACCATTTTGTGACCTCACGAGATTACTAGTTAACCTAGGGTAAAAATAATTGTACACTGTCGGAGAGTTCAGGTCTCGGGCAACGGGCTTTACCGCGTCTTTCCACCTTTCTTGGTTTTCAAACGGATGAGGGTCAAATCGATCCCCCGGTAGGGCGAGGGAGTAAAATACCTCCAGTAGGGCAAGGGTTAAAATAGCTTCCTGTTCTCGTAATATAATTATATTGGGCCACCCCAAAGGTCCAACTTGACATGTTTGTTCTATGATCTATGCAAGGTCATTTGGGACTATTTAAGCCTTTTTCAGACATGGGTTCGCAGGAAACCCGGACAACTTCGCTGGACAACTTGGCAGGAAATGATAATAGAGATTTCACTTTGGTACCATTTCGCTTAGCTTGTCATTACGAGTCGATTGGTATGCATATCGATTATGTCCGACAAGATAATGCTCTTGACCTGACCTTTGGTTAGGTCATTGGGGCATTCCAGGACAAAACGACCAAAAATATTTCAATTTGACACCACCATGTCTAGAAAAAATCTGAAACTTTGTCTCCGGGGTCGTTTTGGGCCAGAAACACGCCTGTGAGAATCTTAGCCCCCTCCGACCAACGGTGACCGAGTTATAGCCCGAGGCATTTTCGGGAGGTCACGTTGTAGACTCATGTTTGATGCTTCATAACTCAACAACGCATCACCTGATTAACAAGTTTTGTATATCATTGAACTCGTCTTGAATTATAGTTTATTTTGAAAAAGAAAATGCTAAAATTTGAAAATTTTTGAATTTTAATTTGTTTGACCTTTTCCTTTTTGACCTAGCTTGACCTTTTCCCAGTTGAAATTGCCCTTTTAGACACCTCAAAAATGTTTCTTCATAAAATATCTTTCGATAGCAAAAATAAAAAAAATGCGTTCTTGCTATAAGTTCCGAATATTTAGCACCTAAGGTAGGTATGTACACGGTTTTTGACCATTGCGGTAGTACAGCCTTATGTTTAACGCCGCAAATATAGCGATTGCTTTTGTAATCGGTCGCTGGAAATCATACTCCATTGTCTTTACGAAATTTTAATCGTACAAGTATCCGAATTTATGACAATTAACACGCGCCCACCCGAGGGGGTGGGCAACCGGCCTCCTCAGGTCTCTACAGATAGTAAACAAATTCCTTCGCGCAGCGCCACCGTACTCCATCTACCTCTAACACAACATTTTGCAACTTCTGGAAAAATAATTTAGGTCAACTGGAAGGTGGTAGGTACCGTAAATGCTGAAGGCCAGAAGGCAACTGAGTGGTAAGGGGTGACCTGAGGTAGACGGTCGTCGTTATGCCTTGTGGGACTTTCAACTTTGTTTCCTTGATTAACACTTTATCGTGGGAGTTGCTCGTTTGGGTGGTGGGGTCAGGGTCTCCGTAAAAAGTCCCTTGATGACTCTAGTGAGACACCTACTCCTAAAACCGCCTCCTTGCCGCCCCGGTAGCTCAGTTGATAGAGCGTTGGGCTCCGGTCCGCGGCTCAGAAGCATGCAGTGGCAGTGCATGTCCAGGCTTGGGATCGGTTCCGCTGAGACGCTCCGGCGCTCAATAGCTTACCCGACTTACAGGTCGGCTGGCAACTGACTGGTGAGAGGGTGACCTGAGCGGGGCGGCCGTCCCTGTGCTGTGTGGGACGTTAAACGTTGGCTTCTAAAATCAACCCTTCATTGTGGGGAGTTGCTCGTTCGGATGGTGGGGTCGGGGTCTCCGTGACAAGTCCATTGATGACTTTAGTGAGACCCCGTTTCCAACAATCGAACTGAGAACAACTTGTACAAAATGTATAAAAAAACTGAACTGGCAACAACTTGGGCAATATTTATAAACAGAAAAACTGCAGCCATTATAAGTGATAAAAAGGGATTCCTTGTTTCGAGGGAGACGAGGGCAAATGAACTTATTAATAATGAACCTTTCAGCCTTAAACGAAAATTTACAAAGATGTCGCGACCTTATCAATAATTGAAACAAGTATAACTTATCCTATGAGCACCACTAACTCACACAATTACATCGTTCCCGGAGATGGAAAATAGTATCGATGCAAGCTGATCCAGTGCAGCACAGCATATGTTTGAGAGGATTCATGCAATGTAAACAAACGTGTCTGAAAAGCTTTCATTCCCAAAAAGTAATTTGAATCTGCTCATATATTCGACAAAATGTCCTGAAATTGTAACGCATTCGACTAGGTCGCTTGAACAGGTTGACTCATGATATTTTTACAATGTGATCATTTCATAGCTGACACGGATCCGAGAATCCCAGATAAATAATGACACGGTGCACTGGGAGTGATGCCACTAAATAGCCAGTTTTAATCATTACCGAATACGTTACATACAATCGTTTGGTCGTGTCGCCTTTGAGGCTGCTCAAGGTCACAGTATTTCTTACGGGAACTAAGTGGAAACCTAAATTTTGTGGCATAATAGGTGACAGAGAAGAGCCGTAGAAAGAAAAAGTTCAGCACCATTGGAACACTCTTGTTGAGCCCAAACGGATTATGTATCTTATAATATTGCCTAGTCAAATGTCAAAATTAACCTGCTTTGACCTAGAGCCAGGCTTAGGTCTGTATGGTAAAAAGAATATTAATCAAACTGCAGAGGCAAGTCAGACACGACAATGTAAAAATACAACCTCCATCGCAATTCTCGACAATTCTCAATTCTCGCAAGTTTTTAAAATTTACCAACCGCCCCATGCATTTCTAATGGAAAGATCATGACCTTTGCCCTGCTCCCGGTTATCGATATAGAAATCCTGCTACGAAAAATTATCTTGCTAGGCGATCTTACTATGTAATGCGATTCTAACCACGATAGGCTAAATTTGATATGATTTATGCACCTCCCAAAGTTTGAGGTTAGGTCTCTTGACCTGGGTTGGCGGTCTGACCTGGTATGACCCAGACCTAAAATTTTGCCAGAAGCTGCAAAAATGTCGAGTTAGAGGTACATGAAGTACGGTGGCGCTGCGCGAAGGTGTTTTTTTCACTACCTGTGGAAACCTGAGGAGGCCGGTTGCCCACCCCTCGGGTGGGCGCGTGTTAATTGTCATAAATTCGGATACTTGTACGATTAAAATTTCGTAAAGACAATAGAGTATGATTTCCAGCGACCGATTACAAAAGCAATCGCTATATTTGCGGCGTTAAACATAAGGCTGTACTACCGCAATGGTCAAAAACCGTGTACATACCTACCTTAGGTGCTAAATATTCGGAACTTATAGCAAGAACGCATTTTTTTATTTTTGCTATCGGAAGATATTTTATGAAGAAACATTTTTGAGGTGTCTAAAAGGGCAATTTCAACTGGGAAAAGGTCAAGCTAGGTCAAAAGGAAAAGGTCAAACAAATTAAAATTCAAAAATTTTCAAATTTTAGCATTTTCTTTTTCAAAATAAACTATAATTCAAGACGAGTTCAATGATATACAAAACTTGTTAATCAGGTGATGCGTTGTTGAGTTATGAAGCATCAAAGATGAGTCTACAACGTGACCTCCCGAAAGTGCCTCGGGCTATAACTCGGTCACCGTTGGTCGGAGGGGGCTGAGATTCTCACAGGCGTGTTTCTGGCCCAAAACTACCCCGGAGACAAAGTTTCAGATTTTTTCTAGACATGGTGGTGTCAAGCCTTGGTCGATCTGTCCTGGAATGCCCCCATTCTTAGATTTTGGCACAGCATATTCATACCATACATAATTTGATTCGCCGTAACGAGAGGATTCGCCTACATTATGGCTCTAGCTTAACGCAGTTTTCGACCTCAGTTTTGCTATTAACCCGCGCCCTGGTGGGCCTCCGAGCCACCTTAGCCCTGGTGGGTGGGTGGGGGGAGGGGGTTTGAACGCCTGACCCCTCGAACTCGGCCTCTACGCGGGATAGCGCAAAATGCGAAGGCTGGTGGATAGCTCATAGAAATTCATGAAGAAAATATATCAGTCATTGTTTGGCTCAGGTCATTATTGAGGTCATGACAGGTCAAAGAAAGTGACATTTTTAGTACATTTTTTCGGCTCTACCGTCTGAAAGAGTTGAGTTTTAGAACCATTTTCTAGGTACCATTCGCTTCCTCTCATCACGGCGAATCGAATGATGTATAATATGATCATACTAGGTCAAAACACAAAAATTGCCTGACCGCAGGTCAGGTCAAAGTCACTTTTTTATCTAGCCTAGTCAATATGCAAATCAATCGACTCGCAATAGCAATCCAAGCGCAATGGTATCAAAATAAAATTTGTACCATCATTTCATGCAAAGTTATTGGCCTAATTTTGAAAACTGCTTAAGTAGCCCAGATGACCTCTCAGCGGTCACAGGTCAAAAATTGCAACATGAACCTGAAAAGGGGCCCAGGATACTACGATTTGGAGAATATGAAGGTATTCTCAGCTACATCTACACAAATACAGCCCAATTTCTGTTTTCCCATGTATTTCCAATAGAGTTCATGATCCGTACTTGACCTTAGGTCATCGATATGGAAAATCCTTTTGGCGTTGCCGCCGTTTTTCGTGCCGCCAAAAACCCAAAGGGGTGTTCAAACACCCCCACCCCCGGGGAGAGGGTTAAATAAGTGCTCAAAGCTTTGTTAGTACAAGAACAATGTAACACCATAGATAAGCTTTAAATAGTGGTAAAATGCAAACAATAACACTAAATAGGTAGCCGCTTGTTGCGCTAGTTTAAAAGACGCCAAAAACTCCTGGTTTAGCCACGTTTTTAGCTTTTCGAGCTGTGACCTTTCATGAGCAGAAAGCTTAACATCCGCCCCGCTGGGGTCCCTGGCATGACGCACCTCGCTGGGGGGCGTATTTCGCCCCCCTTCCGTATCTCATTTCCCAGGAAAGCCAAAGAAAAACTACGCACGGCGTTCGAAAGCTCCTGACGTGGCGAAGAGAAATTACAGAAAGTATTTTTATGTCAGGTCAATATTGAGGTCAGCATAGGTCAAATAATATTCCATAGGCTTACAGAGCGCAGTGCACGTTTCCCCCTCTAGATATTTATTCAGTGGAGCAAATATTTACACAACATTGGATTCATCTCGTTGTGGTGAATCGAATAATGCACTCGTATAATATGACCTTGCTAGGTCAAAAATGTGAAAATGACATCTGACATCGAGCTAGGTCAGAGTCACAGGGTGACCTGGTATGGTCATTTTGCATATCAATAGACTCCCTGTGACAATATAAGCAAAATGCAAGCAAAATGGAAGCTTTATCTCAATTCAGTGAGAAGTTATGGACAAACAATCACTGTATGCTCCTGTGACCTGACATGACCTTTGAGAGGTCAAATGGTCAAATATCAACTTAAAGGTCAATATCGTGGTAAGAATAAACGGTTTGAGAATTTTCAGTTTTATCTATCCAGTATTTACTGAAAACGAGACCTTTCAATTTTTCACCAAAGACTTACATGGTGACCAAAAAATTTACCCCATCTTAGGTCAATGATATCAAAATTCCGAGACAGCAGATTTGTAGACCTTAATGACCTCATCATATTGTGAAAGTTTCAAACTGATCGGTGGGCAGATGTTCCTTAGGTGCCGCTTCAAACTTGTGATTTTAGGTTTTGAGCTCGGGTCACTTGGCCGTGGATAGCTCCTTGACCTGACACGACTTGACCTAGAAAATTCAGAGGCGTAAAATTGATCAGAGATAAGGTACTGTAAGTTTCGTTGCTCTGCGTCTCTTCGTCTTTGCCTTATCCGGGGAAAACCAGGAGGGGAGGGCGAGAATTTCGCCCCCCAGCGGGGCGCGTGTTAAAGCATCCGCGCAGGAACTATTTTGAACTTGTGGGAAAGGGTCTTTGACTTCTGTGGGGCCGAAGGTAACTCGGCTTATCGTTTGATTTGTTGCTGAAAACAAGGTACGGGAACGGCTGGAAAATCGTGGGCGCTGCCCCCCATAGTCCGAAAGTTTTTTTTACCGCGGATTTTGGGCGCATCTCTGAAAGTATGTTAACACTCGCCCCGCTGGGGTCCCTGGCATGACGCACCCCGCTGGGGGGCGAATTTCGCCCCCCTCCGTATATCATTTCCCAGGAAAGATAAAGAAATATTACGGACGGCGTTTGAAAGCTCTTGACGAGACGAAGATAAATTATACGAAGCATTTTTATATCAGGTCAATATTGAGGTCAGCATAGGTCAAATAAGGTCCCATAGGCTTACAACAGGGCAATGTACGTTTCCCCCTCTGGATTTTTTCGCAGCAAAGCTAGAGCACATATTTATGCATCATTGGATTCCTCTCATTGTGGCAAATCGAATGATGTATAATATGACCTTGTTAGGTCAAACTGTGAAAATGACCTGACATCAAGTTAGGTCAAGGTCACAGGGTGACCTGGTATGGTCATATTGCATATCAATCGACTCCTCGTGACAATACAAGCACAGTGAAAGCAAAATAGGAGCTTTATCTCAATTCAGTGAGAAGTTATTGGCGAAACAGTCACTGTATTCTCCCGTGACCTGACATGACCTTTGAGAGGTCAGATGGTCCAAAACTCGGCTTTATGGTCAAGATCGTGGTAAGAATACATCGTTTGAGCATTTTCAGCTTTATCTATCCCGGATTTACCAAAAACGGGCTCTTTCTATTTTCTCCGTAGACTTATAATGGGGTGACCAAAAAATTGACCCAACCTTCGATCAACAATATCAAAATTCAGAGATAGCAGATTTGTAGACCCTAATAGCCTCATCATATTGTGAGAGTTTCAAACGGACCGGTTGGCTGATGCTCCTTAGGCGCCGCATCAACCTCGTAATTTTAGGTTTTGAGGTTGGGTCGCTTGACCTTGGATAGTTCCTTGACCTGACATGACTTGACCTAAAAATTTTGGTGAGATGCGTAGAATTAATCAGGGATAAGGCACTGTAAGTTTCGTTGCTCTGCGTCTCTTGGTTTTTTGCGTTATCCGGGGAAAACCAGGAGGGGGTGCGATTTTCGCCCCCCCCCCAGTGGGGCGCGTGTTAAGTCACTGGCGGATCCAGGGGGATGGCATTTGGGCCATACTCCCCCAAACGCTCAAACCAGGGGGCCAAACTATTTTTTTTATCCGAGGGGGAAACAGTGTGGAGTGCAAATAAAGCAAGAAAGAAGTCATTAGATATGTTTCGACAAAAGTGTTTGCTAGAACTAGCTTTAACTTTAGTTAACTAACTTTGGTTAAGGGCTTTTTATAAGGCGTTCTGTGCAAAGCACCTTTGCCCGTGTCTAAAGTGTGTGGGAGAATTTTGTGGGAGGGGTGTTTACTTTAATGTCGCAGAACAAAGGCGTAAGGACAAAAGTGTAAGGTTTTTACCCCTTTTTACGTTTTTCATCCCCCTAACACTGACAGTAAAATGTTATGGGCTGGCTAGAAAAAAGCACCCCTGAAGATTTTCACAAAGTTACACCCCTGTTGCATGATGCTCTCATTTCACAAGCAGGCACTCGTCAGCGCTGAGAGCTCGTTCGTGGATTAGACAGGACACGGTGTAGTCAAAGTGCGTAAGACTGGTTGCTCGTGTGGCGGTATGAAGTGCTTAGCCTTTTTATTTATTACTGTGGTGGTAGCATACATAAGCGTCGCCACCGGCAAAAAGGTGAGGGGGCCAGGTAAACTTTAACCTGATGCTGACAGCAAACTTTCCACGTTAGTACCAACAACTTTTAGAATTTGGGCTTCTCGTTGCCTTCCGCAGCGGCTGGTTATACAAATTTTTGGTTTACTCCCATTTTGACTAAGATCATGAAATTGTTGTTTAAAAAGTGGGTGAGGGGAGATTGATGATCCCAAACAAATGTTCTGGTTATGTGGATAAAATCATTTTGTGTTTATTTGCTATTTTGGTGAAAATGATATAATTGCCCCTCTTTGGCCCTTTATCTAACTCGGTTTGACCTTTTCTGTTGAAAAAAAACTGTCAGCCCTGGGCAGCATCTATAATCTCTAGACACGAAATAGCACAAAAATTGAGAAACATTTAACACTATCGCGTCTAAGCTTTATTAAACCCCCTCAAAATAGGTCTTGCTCCCCTGAAGACACCATAATGGCCAGCACCAGAAATGCCCCCCCCCCACTGACTTTTCCTTTAAAAGATGCCCTGGCCTAAGGAGCACCCTGTGAAAAATGAGAATATGTTTTTTAATTATGAATTTAAAGAAGGGGTCACAAGGTCACGAGGTCAAAACCTGACCTGATGTCAAAGCTTTATTTTTATATAAACTGTTGTATCTTGTATCCAGCGATATTCATTCAAACTAATTTAGATCAGCCACTTTTAAGATAGAAAATTATTCCTGCTTCAATGTTTGTGTTAGCCCCGAAACTTTCATGGCCTCTATCTAGCGACCTCGTTGACCTGTGGACATAAAAATGGTTCTGACATAATTATAATTTCGAGAACCAAACAGGAACTAATATTGTTGGTCATAATTGGTCACGGACCAATATTTTATGTACCGTGAGTGTTGGTTTATCCAGGGAATATTCAGAGAAAGGGAATGTTCCCCTCCCCGGTCAACACTTGGCGCCCATGGAATGACCGCAGTATTGCCCTAAAAGGTCGATAATGCCCCCTGAAGTGTCGCTTCCACCCATTCCCCAGGATTCGAATTTTGGCGCCCCCGCGATATGTTTTGCTGCCGCCCAAAAGTGGCACACCCCCATATGTCGTGGTCCAGGTCGAAAATGCGCTGAATATAAACTTCCATCCGCCTATGCAATGAAAATAAACTTAGCTATTAAGTTCTATGATTTTTGTAACATCACCAATAGCGTCTGAATTCGAAACCTTTAACACGTAATATCATCAATTCGGCTTATAAAATCAACGGAAAAATTTTGGAGAACGTTTCTTTCATAAAAGATTTGGGAATCATTCTTGACTAAAAGCTTACCTTTTCCGACCATATCAACTCGATGGTTTCCAAAGCAAACAGATCACTCGGTTTATTAATCAGAACCTTCCAGACGGCCTCCGCTAGATGTAAGCTGAATTAGAAGGCCGCCGTGGCGGCTTTTAATGCTATTTTCCGGTCAGTATTAGAGTATTGTTCATTGGTTGGGGCTGGAGCCGCAAAATGCCATCTCGACCGTGTAGAAAAAATCCAGCACAAGTTTTTGCTGTGGCTTGCGAACCATGTTGACCCACCCAGCCCACCATTAGATTACGAGGAATTGACGAGGTTTTGTGATGTTCGTACTTTACTGGCAAGGCGTGTTATTCACAAGCAAGGTTTTTCAAGGTCTCACCGCATCATCTCATCTTTTGGAATGTTTCTCGCTTCATGTACCATTAGGGTCGTTAAAAAACTCTTTTTACTCTTCAGACTCGAACCCACTTTTTACCATTATATATTCAATTATGATTTCAATGAGCCATATTCCAAGCATCTACAACAGGGAAGGTCGCCTCAAAACGGTTAAACATTTCATGTTTCCAGCGCGATTGGTCTCCCGGCGTTGCAGTCTCCCCTTGTTTAATTGGCATGAAAGGGGTGCATAACCTACCAGTAAAGACAGCGTGACATGTGCGTGCGTATAAGAGCGGTAGATGGGATTTAGCATGCAGGCATTTACTCGTCAGATGTATTTGCAGCGCAATACAAGCACACGTTATTCCACAAAAGACCTGAAATTAAATTGTTCAGCACCCTTGCACTCTAAATCCCAACAGAACAGGAATGCCTTCCGGAGGCGAACCTTTGTCTGCCAACATTCTTTGGAGAACGTCGTTGGGGCAGGTGCTTCTCCCTATTCTCCTGCGAACCATTTAAGAGCTCTGATACTGCTAGAAGAAGACCCTGCTGCATATTTTTACCCTTTTGATGGCTCACGAAATCTTTCACTAGCTTCACACAATGCTATGGGATCGTTCACGACAGTAAGTTCTGGAATACCCTGAAACAGGGGAAGCTATAGCAGTCACCAGCTTCTCAACGGAGCCATTTCATGTTAGAATCTTTCAGATTTAGGCGCTCGAATACCAGCCAGCTTTCAGGAATGAAAATCGGCAGAGGCTTGGTACCGAGCCGAGCTCTTCATAGCCTCTGTCGGAAACTTTAGCCTACCCAACTAAAAGGTGGATGGTTTTGCTGTTCAGGCCAGACGCTGTGTCACTGCCTTTTTACCTCCAGCATTGTGATTATTATTTGCGAGGCAGATTATAACTTTCTGGTCACAGATAACAGATGCGTTTGCACATTGACTTCAGCGCCTCTACACAATACCGGAGCATTTTTATTGGAAGACCTATCATGGAACGCTCCTGGATCATCAGGCCCGACTAGTGCTTTGGTTCTGGAAAACATGCCAGCTCTGTTTTCCTTGAGAAGATAATCACGAATTGCACAAGCTGGTTTACGTGTGGCTGTCAGGAGAGGTAGCCTCCAACAAATGGCTGTTTAGAAGACCCGGAGCCCACCAGCGAGCCATATTCATGGAATATAGGACATTTATGGCACAAAGTGCGTGCTATTACTGAGTCAGATTCCGTTCATCCTTCCAGAAGATACTTAAAGACTGAATAGTATAATTTTTGGGGTTAGACAACGCATCAACTGTTCAGGTCATATGGCATCAGAGGCAAGAGGGAGAGAATTAACCTGGGCTAGAGCAGGGCGCCAGATTCTGCCTCTGCGTGGGCTCGAACCCACGACACCCAGCACATAATTAATGCCATTGGCCGAGCCGGGCGGGAGCGCTAACCGATTGAGCCACTCAGACCCCGAAAGAGTTAGCGGCTTTCCTTGTAAGTGGTTCTAAACCATGTATTTGGGTTCCTCCGTCGCGGATAGTCAGCTTTATAGCCTTGTATGAGCCTCAAAGCTATACATAAAATGCAGTGTAGTGCTTTCATTAAGTTAATATAGAAATCGCCCTGAATGTGCTAAAGTCAATTTTCCATCAGTTGTGGTATCTGTGCACAGAAATTTATATTCTGTCCCGCTGGTGAGAACACCCATCTTGGAGGTAAGGAGCCAGTCGCACAACAATTGGCCAAAACAGCAAACAATTCACATTTGACTAGCGTAAGCTTAAGATAGAGGAGGCCGATAGAGGCTATGAAGAGCTCGGTGAATGCTCGGTACTAATCCTCAGCCAGTTTGTCACTCGTGACAGCTGGCCATGGTATTCGAGAGCCTTAATCTGAAAGATTCTAGCATGAAATGGCTCCGTTGAGAAGCTGGTGGCTGGTATAGCCCAGTTTCAAGGTATTCCAGAACATACTGTCGTGAACGGTCGCACAGAACGTGGTGTAAAGCTGGTGGAAGATTTCGTAAGCCATCCAAAGGGTAAAAAATATGCAGCAGGGTCTTCTTCTAGCAGTATCAGAGCTCTTAAATAGTTCGCAGGAGAATAGGGAGAAGCACCTGCCCCAACGACCTTCACCAACGAATGTTGCCAGAGAAAGGTTCGCTTCCGGAAGGCATTCCTGTGCTGTCGGGATTTAGAGTACTAGGGTGCTGAACAAATTAATTTCAGGTCTTTTGTGGAATAACATGTATTTGTATTGCGCTGCAAATACAGCTGACAAGTAAATTCCTGCATGTTAAATCTCATCTACCGCTCTTATACGCACGCACATACCACGCTGTCTTTACTGGTAGGTTATGCACCCTTTCATCACAATTCAACAGGGGGAGACTGCAACGCCGGGCGGCCAATCGCGCCTAAAACATGAAATCTTTAACCGTTTTGAGGTGATGTTTCCCGTTGTCGTAGAAGCTTGGAATGTGGCTCATTGAAATCAAAATTGAATATATGATGGAAAAAATGGGTTCGAGTATGAAAAGTAAAAAAAAAAATGTTTTTTTAACCGACCCTAATGTACCATCTATAACTTTCAGGAATGCTAGTGCAACTTTCTTAGATGTGCCTTTTGGTCGAGTGAACACGGTACAATCGTGTGTGTTTGTGCGGGCTCCTCGTGTTGTAAACAATTGTTTAGCTTTCTCACCAGCTTGTGATATTTTTACGGATCCTATTGGACGACTTAAGCCTCTTTTACGACACCTAAAGCAGCTATTATAGGTCAGTGCCCAGGTCGATTGTCTGCGCTTGTTGTGTTTTGAAATGTTTTTTAGCGCGTTTTAGGAGCAGACTGTTAGTAATTATGCGTTTTATCCTCCATTGACTTCACCTACAATTGGGTATGTGCCTGTTGGTGATTAATACATACACAGATACAGAACCGACGGGTACCATGCACACAACGAAAGTATGAGCTCCGTCTCAGCAAGCATGAGTTTGCACTCAATTCATACTTTGTCGAAGAAGCGAATCGCTATGTGAGCAAGTAAGAGAGCTCGCGGTTACGCGCTGCCTCGCAGCGTTTCCACCCCTCTCGCGTCACGAACCGGAGGAGGCGCGCTGCCGGGGCCAGCGCCTCCCCTCCGCGCTCGACCGCGCCTCGGGCGTTTGGGCGGGGGGACGGACCCGACCTTTTGTATGGCTGCATTCCATTAGCGTTAGCCAAGGCCCGTGTTTGCGAGGCAGTCAGTGGCAAGTAGAAACTGGTTGAGGTGGAACTGTGGTGAGGAGCCCGTGAATTTAAAAATATGTTCTGCCGGTTGCATAGCTAAAACCTGTCCGAGGCCGAAATTGGATTATTGACAGTGTAAGGTAGGACTTAAGACAACATATAGTGCAGACATGACACGAAAAGTTGCCACCCTCGTCAAACATCGAGCTCTTCTGGTGCACGGCACCTCCGGTGTGAGTGAGTACCTATTCGAGTGTCATTCAAATAAATCATCCAGTGTTCCTTGATTTGACTGGTTGATTTTATAACAGAATTTGTGTTTGCTTGCAGTGGATTTGAACAGTGCGAAATGTGCATTTGAAAACTATGCATTGTGTTTATTAGGCCGTCGTAACCCCCCCTCCCCTCCTTATCCCTCTATAACTGCAAATGGGGCCAAACCTTAACACGCCATTCGAAAGTATCCCAGGGGTGTAATAATCTCTCTCTCTCTCTCTCTCTCCCTCTCTCTCCCTCTCCCTCTCTCTCTCCGAGCACTCCAATCCTAATTTGAGCACCCCAATCCTAATTTGAGCACCCCAATCCTAATTTGAGCACCCCAATCCTGTTTTGAGCACCCCCAGTATACGTGTCACCCCCCGACTGAGCATTGCTGCCTTGATTCATGCCGCCCCTTTTACAACGGCGGCGCTGATTCATGCCGCCCCCGGAGCATTTCACCTTCTTTCACGTCACCTTTACAGCATTTTCACGTCACCTTTACACTGATTTTTACCGCCTATAGTACATAGCTATTGTCTCCCGGCTCATCATTGCCGCCCTCAACTTATGAACATGGGTGGAAATCCCGGGGTTGGGGGTTCAGGACCCCCTGGATTTTGGGTCTCCCATTGGCTTTGTATAGGGCTTGCATTGCCGTCCCAGCGCTAACCCACCCAGGACCCCCCCTGGATCGAGAAGAGATCCCCAGCCATGCTTATGACCTTTGTTTTGTTTCCTGTCGCCGGGGCCAATCACTGTCGCGCCCAGCTTATCACCTCCACCCTATGGTTTGTGCCGTCCCTAGTCTGTAACTATCGCCCCCGGCTCATCACTGCCGTCCTCGACTTATTACTTTGTCCTGATTCGTGTCGCTCCTGACTCATCACTTCCGCCTTGATTCTTGCCACCCCTGTGTGTTAGGGAAAGAAGGGTGTTCGCGCACAAATACAGGACATGTACAGGTACGATGAAGTTGTGATATTCATTCATGTTTACAGAAAAAACACAAGTTACTTGTAAAGCTCTCGGTGAGTTTTCCCATAGTTTTTGGGTTCCGTTTCACTTTCCATGCACTCTGCCATTCCGAAGGTAAAATTTAAACCCCAGAAAACTGATATGCTTCAATCGTGGATGAATTTGCAACTCGAACTGGATTCATTTAAGACCTTTATGCAGCTTTAGGATCACGCCTAAAAAGAAAAAGGCTTGGCAAAGCTGTAGAATAGCTGCCCACCATGCAATTAAAATGTTCTCTGTGCGGTAAACGGCCCAAAATTGATTCATAGAAGATTTGGCGCAACGAAGAGTGCCGCTCCCGCAGCTCTGCCATCCCTATGGGTTGCCGCCTCCCACGGGCTGAGCACCCCTAAATATATTGGAAAATCACAGTCCTGAGAGTTACTGCGTCTGTTAGAAGCCACCACGCTGGTACGAATACTAAAGCACAGTTATATCACATACACTCGGGGCTTTCCAGAACCACTTGGTAGTGCATGTATGTACGTGTCAAATTTAATACGGTTATTCGTAACTTTGCGAACAATCAGAAAAATTCTACACTTCATTTCACTGAATACCCGCCCCAGTGGGCCTCCTAGCCACCTTCGCCCTGGTGGGGGGTTCAAACATGCCCCTCGAACTAGGCTCATATGCGGAATAGCGAAAAAAACGCGACGCTGTTGGGTAGCTCATACAAATTAATGAAGAAACTACATCGGTCACTTTTTGGCTCAGGTCAATATTGAGGCTATGACAGGTGAAAAAGGTGGAATTTTGAGCCGACTTTTTCGGCTCTAGCGTCTGACAGAGTTGAGCTGGAACCATTTTTAGGCACCATTCGCTTCCTCGTGTCATGGATAATCGAATGATGTACAATATGACTCTGCTAGGACAAAACACATAAATGACGCGACCTCACGTCAAGTCAAGGTTAATTTCCATTTTAACATAGTCAATATGCATATTAATCGACTCGCAATAGCAATCCAAATGCAATGGTATCAAAATATAAGCTGTATCATCATTTCCTGCAAATTTATTGACCCAAGCCTGAAAACTGCTTAAATAGCTCCAGGTGATCCCTCAGAGGTTACAAGTCCAAAATTACAGCATGAACCTGGAAAGGGGCCCAGGATCCTACGATTTGGAGAATGCGAAGGTATTCTCAGCTGTATCTACACAAATACAGCAATTTCCAGTTTTCCCACGTATTTCCAATGGAGATATCATGATCCGTACCTGACCCTAAGTCATCGATATGAAAAGTCCCGGAGTATATGTTGTAGAGCTCGGTGGGCCTATTATGTGGTAAAAGTATCAATTCGATATATTCACCCATTTCTTACTTATGCCACCTTAAAAAAAATTTTGGAGGTGAGGTCACTTGACCTACACTGGTGAACTGACCTGAGCTTATCCAACCTTAAAATTTTTGGGAAAGTTGCGGCATTGATCAAGGATAAGGTGCGCCAAGTACGGTGGCGCTTCGCACCGCCGTTTATTTCATCCCGCCGGAGAAACCCAAGGGGATGTTTAAGCACCCCCACAGGGGGTGATGGTTAAGGCCAATGATTGCAACTCCCATAGCATGTATGTAAAGTCATTTGAACTGATAATTATGAATTAAAACAACGTATTATTCTAGTTTACTGAAAATTGACCTAAAGCGGTTGTATAGGGATGCCTTAATAAAAAAGTTGTGTTGTTTTACCACAGTTGCTCTCATGCAGTTTCCGGTGAACATGGCAGCCCTAAACCATGTGCTAACAGTATGATTGTCGGGAAATTGTGACCGAGATGGTGGTAGGGCTGAGCGCCTGGGGTGCAGAAGTACGCTTATTTTGAGGTGTTCATTTTTACATACGCAAACAAAGGTAAACATCCATAATCCATAATATTTATTTCATGGTTCAGAAAAAATACACAAAGGCTGCTACGAGGAACGCAAAAGCGCCGAAGCGCTTAAATCTAGGCGTCCCACGCAAACACAATCATGGTGCCATCTCAGCGCCGCCAGAGGCCACCGCACCGCCGCGACACTCGCCATCGAAAGTACGGCTCACTACACCACATCGAGCACTGACTATAAATGATTAATTGAATGTCTATGGTTAAATAACGAACCTCTTTGTGCCATGAACAAATTGAAAAACTGCGTGAGCTACTGCCCAGTCGTCGCCTGGAGGAGATTTCCACCATGGATTAATATGTCAATCTTGTTTTTACGATGCATGTTTCTGAAAGAATAATTTAATATCGTAGATATTCTGTTTTCCATAAGAGTTCTTTGAGGATCAAAACGGGGACATTGCAGAAAATAATGTGCTGTATTTTCATTTTGATATCCGCACAAGCAGGAGGGGGAGTCCGAATTTTGAATTTGGTAGGCGTGAGCATTTAGTTTCGAAATCCCAAGTCTTAATTGTGTTAAGCAAGAGTCCTGAACTTTGGATCCTAATGAATAATATAACGGTGGTTGGTTAACTTTGAAGTGATCTCTTAGGTGTTTCAAAAGACCCTAGGAGAGTTTATTTCTTTCATTCGATTCGGGAGCTTGTTAAATGATTTGATTGCGCTTAGTAGGAATGAGTGGCTAAAGTTTACCGTTCGAAAAGGAATCTCCGTTCTTTGGCGCGATGTACTAAATATTCTGTTTACTGTGTTGTTCCTAGTGTTTGGTAATATTGCGCTTATGTAAGTGGGAGTGTTGTCTGAGTAAAGTTAATGAAAAAATTTAATTTTATGCAATTATCTTCTAGATTTCAAAGAATTCAAGCCCAAATCCTGCATCAGCTTCCCGGTAGGCGTTCTGGAGGGAGTGGATGTTATTAGTCGTGCTGATCTGTTTTGTAGTCTCTCGGGTTTCTGGCTGTCATGCAAAGTCAATAGTCCGTCATAAATAATGTCTGCGTAGTCAAAGTAGGGCATTACGTAGGTAAGGTAAATCTGTTGTAGGGTTGACTGGGACAAGTAGGGGTAACTGGGTACAGTGGGCCAAGCGTCATATTGACTTTTTAACTATATCGTTAACATGTTCATGGAATCTCAAATCATTGGAAAATGTCATTCCCAGATGGTTGTTTTTAGCGGCGACCGGAATGACTAGACTGTCAAAAAATAGTTTTGGAATGTTTTTTTTTGTCTCCGATAGGAAAATGTTTGTTGTATTGTTTTTGAGGCGTTAAACGTGATAAGCAAATCCTGACCGTATTGTTGAATTATATTTAGGTCGTTTGGAGAGATTCTTGCCTAATGTGAAGATTTTCCATGTTGTGGCTGCCAAAAAAGACAGGTGTCGTCTGCAAGAAACATCATTTGATCGTTGTTTTTCCTGATAAGCCATTTAAGTATAATACGCGAGCAGGGGGCCCAGCACAGAACCCTGTGGACATCCGCCGTTTAAAGATGGCAGTGAGGATTTAGAATCCTTAATGAATACACACTGTTTTCGATCAGTCAGAGAGGAACGTAACCATGGTAAAAGATCAGTCAGTCCAAATTCTCGTTCACATTTGAATAATAGTCCCTTGTGCCAAATTTTCTCAAAATAGCGTGATATGTCTAAATACAGTATTGTTTGGTCTTGTCCTTTGTCCAACGTGTCGTACCAGGTGTGGGTAAGGTAAAATAGTTAAAGGTGTGTGCTGTGTCCTGGTCTGTACCCGCTCTGTCTTTCCGTCAACAGGTCATGCTGTGTTAAATGGCCGTAGATTGTCTTGAAAATTATTTTTTCAAAAACTTTCGATAAAGAGCAAAGCAAACTAATTGGTCTATAATTGGCTGCATCGGCTAAACATGCTAAAACCCTGTTATGGGAATTTTGGTATTGAATGCGATTCAAATGGAAATTTCACCAGCATGTTTACTGTCCAAGTGCATGGTAAAATGATTAAATTTTATGTATTTGTAGTCCTTTCCCGCAATGATAACTATTTTTTGAAAATTATTTCATAGAATTTCAAACTATATAATGAGTTGACTTATTTAGCTTAACTGACAGTTTCGGTTATTAACCATGATCACAGTGAGGTGTAACGAGTAATCATACGACATACAGTGGCCGATTTTGTATTTTAATTCTCATTCGTTTCGATACAGCGTGTATCGGTCGACATGTCTTTGGCTGAATTCAGCATTCCCCAGAATGATTGATGAGTGTTAATCTCGGGTTTTTCATCCCATATTTCCAAGGAATCGGATAATTTCTCCCATATGTCATTAAATGTATTTCTTGATGCTGATGTTTTCTGGTTTGGGATGAGTGTTGTGGTGATGTGTTTTCCAATATTTGCCGCAGGCGATCTTTTCTTTCTCATATCTTGCGTCGGCAAGGTGCTCATTCCTCATTACACCGATTGAGACCGCCTGCGGTCTTATATTGGAACATACACCACCACAACACTCATACCAAACCAGAAAACACCAGCATCAAGAAATACAATTAATGGCATATGTTGTCAGCGGTACAATGCTTGCAGAACCAGTCATTGATGACTCCCGAAGAGTGACATAGTCCCGTCATACCCGCCTTGCAGGAAGTGCAAGCGCCGGCCAGCAGAGCATGTGGGTGGTTTGAGTGCAGAACGAACCAGTTTTGCTTGACGGTATTCGGATTCGTCCAGGCAGCCCGTACACCCAGGCCGCTCTTCTTCAGGTTACTGTTGATGGTGTACGTCTGTCAGCCATATATGAAAGGCAGTTGTATTCTTTTAAAGCTTGTTTTTTCACGATGTGCTCCTGGTCATGGTGCTGCTTTTGTTGGGGGTTCGGTTCCTTGGTCTAAAAGACGACAAGTACAGCACTAACCTTCATGCAAAACCGACGTCATCAGGACTCCCTTTTCACTTTACTTCAGCCCAGCCGATGCAAACAAAAAGGCAGTGCTGACCTAACAGTTCCAACGTGCGACCCGCCTTTCAAGTGGCGACAAAAGCAAAAACACGCAGTATTCAAAGACTAACCACGATCTTCAAACGTAATGGATACCAATATTCGATGATAACAGAGCTATTAGCAGCTCTGCTATCAACCGCAACCAGACACAACAGCAAGACCAAGGCCAAGAAAACATCATGAAAAAACAGCGTAAGAAGAATACGACTGCTTTTCATAGATGACAGCCTGACGCACACCATCAACAGCATCCTGAAGAATGGCTGCCTGGACGAATCCAAATACTGTCAAGCGAGAGCTAGTTTGTTCTGCACTCAAACCAGCCAAATGTCCCGCTGGCCGGCGCGATTCCAATACCTGCAAGGCGGGTCAGACAGGACTATGTCACTCTTCCGGAGTCATCTATAAAATATGCTCCAACCTTTGTACTGCTGACAACCTATACGTGGGAGAGGCGGGGAGAGAGCTCAGAATTCGGTATTATGAGCACCTTGCCGACGCAAGATATGAGAGTTAAGAGACCGCCTGGGGCAAACATTGAAAGTGCACCACCACAGCACTAATCCCAAGCCTAAAACATCGGCATGAAGATCCTGAGAAATCAAATGCATGACGTCCGGAAGTGAAAGATCTACGAGTCCTTGGAAATACGGGATAAAAAATCGGGATTAACAATCAACAATAATCCTGGTGAATGCTGAATTGAATAAGGGACATGCCGACCGCAAGACGCTCTGTAACGAAACGAATGACACGAGAAGTAGTAAAAATAAAAATCGTATTCTGTATGTCGTGTGATTACTCGTTGTTGCATGCCACTGTGATAATGGTTTATCAACGAAACTGTCAGGTCAAGTAAATAAGTGGACTCATTCAATGATTTGTAATTCTAGAAATGATAAAAAATCTTTACCATTGAGACAAAGAGCCATAAGTGGGTACAAACAATTTAAAATCAATGTCGCAACTGCAGGAATCCTTCCACCATATTTCCACTTTAGTATTTCCTAATGTAGCTATTCACGTTGCCTGCATATTTCTATCAAGTTGTGAGGTACAGAGAGAAAATAAAAATAGGTTGAATATGTGCAGACCTGTTATATATAAAATATTATAATGATATTCTGATGGGAGCGGTAATTGCGATTAAAAAAGATATGATGTTCATGCTTAGACAGTCAATAAATTTTAATTTCAGCTGCTGCTTTAGGACACGTGCAGCTATTAAAAATACATTTTGGCGCATCAGTACCCCGTAAAGAGTTCTAATACATACTTATAGATACGTATCAAAATACCTTATGACCGCAGGAGCTTGTGGACCTTCATGACAAGACTGTTTAAAACAGTGGAGGAGGTAGCCGGAACACATCAAGAGAATCTCCGCCTCTCAAAGCATCGCCATCAACAGGATAGCACGCAACGCAGAAGGCAGGCCATCTGTTCCCCGTGAGCAACGACCGGGTGTTGCAGGATTCCTGGTTTCCGGCAAGCACTATGAAGGAGTTCCGCCTACCTGGTGAGCGCCTCTCCACCGACGGCACCTTCATGTCATCATTGGTAAGTGTGTGAAGACATTTCCAGCTGCGATCCTAATGGTTAGTCTGTTTAATGGTCGGGTTTTATCCGCAGTTAGTATTTTTCTCTTGTTCGATTTTTCATTGTTTTATCAGATTTCTTTGTTTTTGTTGGTTGTGCCTGCATAGCTACTCTGCAGAGTGTTTCAGAATGAATGTTCTTAAGTGATACACTGGAAAAAATGAACACAAGGAGGATGTGTTTTCCGTTGAGCAGTTTTATGAAGTATATACTCAACACAGGTTTGAGTTGTAAATTTAATGGAACTACAACACGGCTGTGCTCTTCAAGAATGGTACCAAATTAAAATACCGGTCAGATGTGTAAAAGTCTCAACCAACATAGCAATATAGTGTCAGATATCTGAATTCTGTTTGTTGATGGTGCACATGTATATTTTGAAAATTGGACAAGCTTGCTACGCCATTGGTATTGAACTTAAGTTTGAAAGTAAATATCACCTGGTAAAATGGTAATGACAACTTTTTTACCCTAAAACTGACACAAAATTGCCGTTTTATCTTCTGACATCTTCACTGGAAACAAGTGTGAGACGGAAATACTGACACACGCGGGGAGTTTAAACGTGTTGCATTGACACTCCCACGTACTTCTTTCCAAAGTTTAATGCTAGGATATGTGTAAGAGATGTGTGCTACACAACATGAATGTTCATCAAATAATGCGTAAGTAAAGTAAAGTAAAGTGCAGCAAGATATTTTGAATTTTTTCGACCATGTCACACATTATTGTTATCGTTACCATTATTGTCTCGCATTACCGTCTCTGGCTATCAGTGTCACCCCGGCTCATCACTGTCACCGCCGGTTTATCACTTTTACGTTGATTCGGGCCGCTCCTGGCTCAGGACTACCGCACCTGTCTTGAAGTTTAAAGTTTTATTCGAAAGAGATCCACATACATGACAGGGCTTTTCACTCATCTATGAATATTGCAGGAGACACATTGACTTTGAAACGTTGCATTTGGTGAGCCCAATTTTTATTGAGTATAAATTTTTCTAACAAAATGCACAGATACAGGGGTGAGGTAGCAAGGGCGTGCCCCAGAGGCATTAAAAAACCATGTCTTAACCCTCGCCCCACCGGGGGCCATCGATGGCCCCTAAGGTTTTTCGAGATAGCAGAAAAACGACGAAACGCAGCACCGCGTTTGAGGGCTCTATCTCTCACCGCATCATTTTCCCACCATCCCTTAAAATTTTTCTTCCGGTCACTAAGGTCAGGTCACCAGGCGAGGTCAACCAAGGTCACCTCACTTCAACTTTGAAGCTCTATAAAAGCTACATTTCTTAGTCGATCAATTTGAAACTTGCTACACTTCATGACCCTTCCAGGGTCTACAAGGTGTATATCCGGGATTTTTCGATTTGGTGACCTGAGGTCAGGTCAAGAGGCGACCTCTCCCATTGGAAAAGCATGGGAAAAGCTGTCTTATGATCTAAAAGCCGCAAAAATGATTGCAGATACTCAGACTGCTCAGAACAGCGTTTTTCGGACACCCTTTCACGGATTCCATGCGTCATATTTGCTCTTTGACTTTTCCAAGGTCGTCTAAGGTCACCAGGGGTCAAAAACAGTATTTTGACAATAACTTTTGGCCTAATTAAGCTAGAGCGCTGAAACAAACACCATCGTGTTTGCCTTGTCACTGGCTTTCATTTGATATACGGCAAGGCCACTTTCTGACCTTTCGTGACCTCAGGTCACATTAGGTCACGAGGTGACCTCTGGAGGTCAAACCACTGGCGGAAGGTCTTTACGTTCCCATAGCGGAAAAAAGGACTGCCACTTTCCTATAAAATGTACTTAACCAGATCTCAATAGATCTAATGGCATTGGAGTTATGCCCAGTTTTCTTAAGCATTGCATATTTGAGTGAAAATATCCTATCGTGACCTTTCTTGACCTCTGGAGGTCAAACCATTGACCTGAGCGTTTAAACATGCGAAGTAATTTCTTACTGAATTCACGCGAGCTTTCTAATGCACTTTGCAGATTTGCGCTAACCCCATATTTTCGGAGTTAGAGGGGGCATCGATGGCCTCCGTGGGGCGAAGGTGGCGCCTGACCCCCGGTGGAGCGCGGGTTTCGTATTTTTCAAGAATCTTTGAAATGATTGTTCGGGATCCACTCATGGCCTCCCAGTGAACGAATGCCGCATACAGAATGCTAATATTTTTAACAATTAATTATCTTTAAGCTATTTATTGGTTCTCATATACGGGGATCAAAACCTCCTTTCTTGCTATTCCCGGCTGGGATTTGAAACTGGGTTAGTGGCGTAAGAGCCTAGTGCCCTACAGCGCCTCTGCGTCCATACACTGAGCTGATTTTTGTTTTGTTCCGTCAACCCGATGCTCTCAATTTAATCAAAACTATGCTAACAAATTTTCGCTCGTACATTCGTAAAACAGTCCATTTTCACAGGATCTGTAAAGCAGAAGCCCGGCCTCACGAGCACCGAGGAGTTGTCGACAAGGTGGTAACCGTCTGGCTCACTAACTACCGCGACCAAGACGGTTAGCGCAACAACCGCAGCCACGGTGGAAGCAGCGACAACGGCGGCCGGCGCCAAAGAATCGACGGTGGTGCCACCAGTGACCGGGATCGGAGTACCGACGGTGGCGCCACCAGTGATCGCAGTGGTAGCTTCGATGGTAATGCCACCAGCGACCACAGTGGCAGCATCGATAGTGACGCCATCAGTGGTTACAGTCAAGCTATTGCCTGCTCTGTATCTCAATCCAGTGGGAGAACACGTATAATTGTGGAGATGCAGAATCCCGGATTGCTGGGAGGTCAGGACCCCTGAAGTTTTGGTCTTACACTTACTTTGGATTTGGATTGCATCGCAGTGCCAGCGTTAACCCATCCAGAACCCCCTGAATCAAGAAGGGATCTCCAGCTTTGCCTCCATAAACTATGCAGCGTAAATTTTGTGTTTTTTATCCCCTCTCTTCCCAGGCTCTTTGTCACCCATCGGTCATATGTTAAGCTTGATGACATTGTGTGGATCCCACCGTCCATTGTGTCACCTAATTTATAGATAGCCCTTTATCCTTCATCCAAGAGGAATTTTGATACTTCCATGCAGCACCGGTTGTTCTCTGTTTTGAGCTATCCATGTTTTATTGTGTGATAGTTTTACTTGTTGGCATCTTTGTGCATGTTTGCCTAGAACGTTGATGTTTGGAAGTGCCTAGGAGATAAAAGTACAGAAAGCTCTGAAATAAATGCTTAGCAGTATTTTTACTGTTTTAGTTGCTATAAGTGAGGGTAAAAAATAACAAAATGGAAAAACGTTTGAATTTTGTCGCGCATCCTCCCTTTAACGACTTGCCACTGAATGTAATGAGCTGGAACGTTCACAAAATGTGTGCAGGGCAAAACCACTCGATCCATGAGTTGTACATGATCTAAATATTGGTCAAATGTAGTTAGGTGCATTTAGCTTTTGTCGTGAAACTCTGATTTAAGGTGTTCATGCGGACAGGTTTGCCTTTTGGTGCATCTAAGTATGGGGCTTCACAATGGGAGAGGAATCATGACGGAATTCATATGGGAAGCATATGGGATGCATATGTACAAACCCACATCAGCACCACCCGGAAACCAAATGACATGCATATGTACGGATCTACATCGATACCACATGGAAACCATGTTGCCAGCATTTGGGAGGAGAATTTCACACAGATACCACTAGAAACCATATGGAAGTATCTGTGTTGGCCAGCATCGGCACCACATAGAAACCATACTCTCTAAGCTGGGCCACCTGCATACCATCAGAGCCCATTTCATTTCCATCTTCCATGGCCCTTATGGAACCCATCTGGAACCCGCGGCCACTTCCATAATATAGTCCCCATGGTCGACCATAGCGAGGGGCCCACATAAGAACAAGTGGGCAGCCCACCCGCACTACGCATATTTCCCACATAGGCATGTTTGCTGGGTGGACTACTTCCGATTTTCTTCAAAACACAAGAACATACCATAGCACCTTCCTTTGAAGAATAAATCTGACTGAAAAACATGCCCGTTGCATTGATTAAGAGG
>JAOTON010000956.1:0-59546 GCA_034440635.1 Lepas anatifera | reverse complement strand
CTCCCGCTGTTAATTTTTGATTGCCTTTTCATCTACCACCACTGATCACCACGCTTATCGATCTCTATCCGTCTCTATTAATCCCGACCTCTTCTGTATGGACGCAACAAACCCAGTAGCATGCACCTGCCCGAGTTAGTCAAGGGCACGCTCACGTACCAGGGGCGTAGGAACGGTTTGAAAAGTGGGGGCCAACCTTAGAGGGGCCCACCTCAAGGGGGCCCCAGTCCACGGGGGCCTATAATTTAAAAAAATTAGATAGCTCGTTTAGTGTAATAAGCCATGCATGCACACAAGGATGACAATGTATGGAAAATTGAGAAATTAAATTTTTCCCTATGATTTCGAGTTGTACCTATTATGATGTAATAAATAATAGTAAAACGCCAAAAAAACTATTTTGTTTTTTACCTAGACCCTTTTCAAATACGAAATACATTTTTAAGCTTTTTGTGAGGATTTCAATCATTTTTTACCACGAGCGCGTTTTTTATATTTACAGATGTTTAGGCCCTTTTCATTACATTTACAAAATTAAAAACTGCTTAGAAAACTACAGACAATGCTTTATACCAAATAGCCTCACTTCGCTATGCCTAATCAACTTGTATTTGCTTATTTAATGACGAAAATGGGAACATTTATGTAGGTTATTACTGATCTATTCTTTCCATCATTAAAGATTGATTTAGGTAAAGGCTGATCACAATAAATACGCCTAGCTATATTTCGATGGCTAAAATGCAGAGTTCCAGCATGACTGCAAGTGCAATGTTGGTACTTGATGGCCAGCTTTGTAATGCCGAGGAGGTGTGGGCATGGTGTTATAGTGGTTCGCAACCCTGCTTTCCACGCGACCAACTCGGGTTTAAGGCACGGCAGATTCCTTGTGCAAGGAGCAATTTGACTCCAAAGAAACCCCTCCAACAGGGAAAGAGTTGGCGACGCCATATAACCCTGGCATCGAAAGACGTCGCGCCTTTCGATGGCTCAGGGACGACTGTTGCTCGGCATTTAGTACAGTGTCCGTGTCCGATTCATATTTTGTGTTGGGATTGATATGGAATGGAGTTTGATTGGGCCCAGTTCTCGGGACTCATTTGGAAACACTCGCGTAGTAGGTTCCTTGGCTTTGTTACGAAGCGCTCCTCCTCCAGGGGCTTGCAGGCAGCGTACTACCGAACTTGAACGTTCCCAGACAAGCTATCGGGGCCGTTTGGGTTTCTTGTTCTATATTACAGTTGCTGATATTTGTATATTCGTTGCGGGGGCCCACCTCAAAAGGGGGGGGCAGTATCCCCCTCACCCCGGTTCCTATGCCTATGCCGCCCAGGGGCTGCCAAATTATCTCGGAGGGCCCCAAAGTCCAGACCATGGCTCAGGAAACCAGATCAGTCAGCTCAAGGGCCCAGACCAGTGCATTAGCTTTAGGACCAGCTTATCAAGGGACCCTACATAAGCACAGCACCGATAGAAGCTCATCACAGGGGAGCTCCAAGATTCGCACAGGGTGCCAGATTAGCTTAGGGGCCCGGTTCAGCTCGGAGGTCCTCAGGTCGACTTATGTAGGGTCTCAAAACAGCTCAAGGGACTTCAAGCTCACGGATCCCACCTAAGCTCAATGATGCTAGAACAGTTCAGAGACCCCAGACCAGCTCAGGGCTCTTGTTCAGTACAGGCCAGCTCAGCTCAGGGGCCCAGATCGGCTGATATAGCATCTCTTCTCACACCAGCTCAGGGGCTCCATTCAAGCTCACGGCCCCAACTTAGCCCAGGGACCCTAGAAGAGTTCAGGGCCCCCATACCAGATCAAAGGCCCCAGTTAAGCACAGCTGTACCCAGATTAGCTCAGGGCCCCAGCTAGGCTTAGGGGTCCCAGGGTGGCTGATGTAGAGTCACAGAACACAGTGGCGTAGCCAGGATTCGGCCAAGGAGGGGTCCGACTACCGTCGGGGGCCCCAGGCCGGGGTTCCCTTAGCAACCGGGCCCATCTCCTATATCTTTTGTATAGTATTTTAACATTATAACATTCACACGAAGGAAATTTTGTTATGGCTTTTTAAGCATTCATTCTTATTTTGTTTATAGCTTGGTTTTTCAATCCGACCAAGTGTTGGTAAACTAAGGTCACCAAATATTAAGGATGGCCCATAACTTATATGGTAGCGTGGCTATAATAACAGCTTTGAGCCATATTTCGGGAAGTTCAATGTTGATGCACGCATGATGTTAAACCTGAGTCTACCTCAATTCACTCGGGTAATCAGACATGAAGTTATTGGAGGTCAGTCGTTTTGAGTACGAAGAAATGATCTACGGTAAATGATTAGCAATTATTTTCCGGTGTCGAATCCATGAACTCTTTAATCAGGAAATTTCCAAAGAAACGAAAAAAACGAATAAAGATACAAGGGATATGGGAGTTTGTACTGAACGTTACATAACCTCTATTCCGTCGACAGATCCTGTTGAGATCCATTTACTTTCTTACCCTTGCTATCTTGTAAACGAGCAAATTACCAAGACAAAAGGCGCCCAAGATATCTATCGCTTTGGCTCACTCTGCTATTGTTATTTTCAACCTTGCATACCTATTTTTCTTTTTGGGATTATGCTCATTAATTTCTGTCATTGCCCTAGTTTGTCTGGTTTTCTACGAAAATATTGGAAAGTTGTTTATTTCAGAATATTTAGGAATGTATTTATTGGTGTTAAGCTACTCGATTAAAAATTGATTAGCCCTGTTTGATTTGCTCTTATGATAAAATTATATTAATTTTGCCTTTCCTTCGATAATGGTGCCTGATCGACATGTTTTAATTTGTCCTTTTTCGTACGCAATAGGGGTAGGTACATTTTTTCCGAGGCATATGATTTTGAAAATTTTTATTTGAGCTCTGGAGCCACCTAACACCAACACTTGGCGGCACTCACAAAGATAATTTTCGGCCGCCCTCCCGATTATATCTCAAGGGGTCCCTGAGAGTGATTCACGGCGCCTGTTGATCAAAACTGGGGGCCCCTGAGAATCTCTCAGGGCTCCTGAGTTAAGTTATCGGCAGCACCTCTGAGACTAATTATTGGGCCCCCCAGATTTGCTCTGGAGGGGGAGGGGCTGAGACTGACTATCGTGACCATCCAGATTTGCTCTTGGGGTCCCCTGAGGCTGTCTTTGGGGTGGGGGAGGGGGCTGGGAATGACTTCCGACAGCCCGCTGAGGACTTACTCTAGGGCACCCCTGAGACAAACACCCGGGGGGGGTGGAATCACCTCTGAGACTGTGTCTTTGGCGTTCCTGAGACTGACTCTCGGAGGCTCCAGATTAGCTCTCGCGGGCCTAAGGCTAACTCCGGGCCCATGAAACCAAAAATCAGGGAGCACCTCTGGAAATTACTCTCAGAACCCTGAGATTAACTCTCGGATGTCCCTGAGACTGACAACCAGGAGCCCTCTGAGACTAACTTTTGGGTGCTCCCTGAGATTGACTCTTGGGGCGGCTTATACCAAAACTCGGGGGGGGCACAGCCTGACGCTAAATCTCGAGGGCTCCCAAAATTACCCCTCTGGGGCCCCCTGAAACCAGCACTCTGCAGATCAAATTGGACTAACTCTCGGACCCCCGGATTAACTCTCGGAGCCACCTGAAACTAAATATTGACTCCTGAGAGAGAAACCCGTGAGACTATTAGGGCCCCCTGAGACCGACTCTTGGGGTGCTCTGAGACTCACTCTTGTGGTTCTTTGAGACAGACTCTCAGGGGGACCCCGAGACCGAATCTCAGGGTCCCCTAAGACAGACTCTTGGGGTCCCCTTGACCGACTCTTGGGGTTCTCTGAGACTGACTCTCAGGGGCCCCCTGAAATAGACTGTTGCAGGGCCCTGAGAACCACTCTCTGGGGGGGCCTGAGACTAGCTCGGCCCCCCTCCTCTGAGACAGACTCCCGGGGCCCCTGATACCGACTTTTGGGGCCCCCGATACCAACCCTCAGGGGCCCTCGAAATCTACTTGCGGGGGCCTTGAGACCGCCTCTCTCAGGGCGGGGGCCGTGAGCCGACTCGGGACGCCCTGAGAACGAATCTTCAGGGGCCCCTGAGACTAATTCTGGGGGCCACGTGATAAGAGAATCATTTGCAGTGGTTCAGATTGGCCCAAGGGGTGGGGGTCTGCGGACGCCTAGGGCCCCCTTGGCTACACCACTGCATCCACATTTTCGGGGGGCCCTCAAAAATCACCATTTGGAGGCCCCTAAAAAATTGCTCCCCCTATACCAATACTCCGGAGCCCCTTGATACTGATGCCCGGGGGGTCCTAAGACCAAGCTCGGGGTCCCACTTAGATCAGGCTCAGGGGCACCCTTAGACCCATGCTCGCGCTTTTCTCAGGAGTAACTCGACACCGATGTTCCGGGGCCCTCAAGATCAATATTTCGAGCCCCCCCCGAGACTAATGCTTGGTACTCTGGAGCTCCTCGATGCCGATGCTCAGGGGTCCTGAACCCAGGTCTGGGGGCCCCTGGGACCAAACTCTGGGTCTCATGAGGCCAATGCTCGTGCTTCACTCATGAGTCCCTCGATATCAATAGTCAGGGGCACCCCGAGGGGATCCTGAACCCCTGAGACCAAGCTCGGGGGCCCCTGAGACCAAGCTCGAGGGGACCCTGAGACCAAGCTCGGATGCTCCCTGAGACCAAGCTCGAAGGCCCCCTGACACCAAGCTCGGGGGCTCCTTGAGACCAAGCTCGAGACCCCGTGAGACCAAGATCGAAAGGCCCGTGAGACCAAACATCGAAAGGCCCATGAGACCAAGCTTGCCCCCTGAGACCAAGCTCGGGGCCCCTGAGACCAAGCTCACGGGCCCCCGAGATCAATATTCGGTATTCCAGAGCCCTCGATACCGATGATCGGGGGCCCCCTGAGACGAAGCTCGGAAGACCCGTGAGACCAAGCTCGGGGCCCCTGAGTCCAAGTTCAGGGGTCCCCTGAGTCCAAGTTCAGGGGTCCCCTGAGACCACGCTCGAGGGGCCCTGAGACCAAGCTCTGGGGCACCCTGAGACCAAAATCGAAAGGCCCGTGAGACCAAGATCGAAAGGTTCGTGAGTCCGAGCTCAGGGGGCCCCTGAGACCAAGCTCAGGAGTTCCCTGAGACCAAGCTCGGAGGGCCCCTGACACCGTGCTCGGGGCCCCTGAGACAAAGCTCGGGGGCGCTGAGACCAAGCTCGGTGGCCCTCTGAGACCAAGATCAGGGCCCCCCGAGACCAATGCTCATGTTTTCCAGTGCATACCGTCAGCCTTATGCATCAGATGCCCTCGGATGCCCCCTGAAACCAAGCTTGAGGGCCCCTGAAACTAAGCTCGGGGAGAGGGGGGCCTGAGACCAAGCTTGGGGACATCCCTGAGACCAAGCTCGGGGGTCCCCTGAGACCAAGCTCGGGGGCCTGAGACCAAGCTCGGGGGTTATCTGAGACCAAGCTCGGAGGGCTCCCTGACACCAAGCTCGGGGGGCCCCTGAGACCAAGCTCGGGGGCCCTGAGACCAAACTCGAAAGGCCCCCTGATACCAAGCTCGGGAGCTCCCTGAGACCAAGCTCGGAGGGCCCCCAGACACCAAGCTCGGGGCCCCTGAGACCAAGCTCGGGGGCCCCTGAGACCAAAATCGAAAGGCCCGTGAGACCGAGCTCGGGGAGGAGGGGCCCTGAGACCAAGCTCGGGGGCCCTGAGGCCAAGCTCGGGACCCCCTGAGACTGAGCGCAGGGGTCCCCCAAGATCAATATTCGGTACTCTGGAGCCCTCGATACAGATTATCGGGGGCCTCCTGAGACCAAGCTCGGGAGCCCCCCCCACCGAGACCGAGCTCAGGGGCCCCCGAGATCAATTTTTGTGTTTTTAGTACATAAGGTCGGCCCAAGGGGGTCCGTGGACCCCAGGGACCCCCTCCCCTGGCTACACCACTGTCAGAACATCTCAAGGGACCCATCCAGGCTCACGGCTGCCAGGTCAGTGGCTGTAAAGCCTTATAGGGGTCCCAGACCATCTCAGGGGCCCTCAGTTCAACACAGAGGCCCATTTTAGCTCTGATGACCAGATAAGCTTAAGGGCCTGGATCATCCAGGGGCCCCTTGCCGGCATATTTGGGGTTTCAGAACAGTCCAGGCTTTCAATTAAAGCTTATAACCCAATTTCAAAGCAGGGGCCCTGTTCCTGTGCAGGGGCCTCAGATAAGTTTAGGGTCTTCTGTGCATCACAGGGGATCCAGATTAGCTCAAAAGACAATATTAACTTTACGGTCCCAGCTCAGCTCAGGGGCCCCCAGGTCGGTGGATATAGGTTTTGGCCAACTCACGGGGCCCTGTTCAAGGTTACGGCTCCTAGCTCAGTTTAGGCATCCTAGAACAGTTCATGCTGCCCAAACCATCTCCGAGGCGCTCAGTTCAGCTCAAAGAGCCCAGATTAGCTCGTATGGTATCAGAGGCCAGTTCAGGGGCCCCGAGAAGCTCAGGGGGCCTTAAAATAAACTCATATGACCTCAACTTAGTTTAGGGGCACAGGTAAGTTTAACGGGGTTCCGGGGCAAGCTATCGGGTCAGTTTGAGTTTCTCGCTTGATATTACAGTTGTTAATATTCTTACCTCCGTTGCGGGGGCCCATCACAGAAAAGTGGGGGGCCAGTGGTCCCCCTGGCCCCCCCGGTTCCTACGCCTATGCTCAGTACGGCTCCTCTCGCAGGCAAACCACAGCACAAATGGGCAGCAGTTTGAAAGACAATACAGCACGCCCCGTGTTGAGGAATTAACGTGCCTTACATTCGCGCGTCCCCAGCTATACAATGGTACAGTAACTGTGCAATTGGCTCTCCGATCACCCCTAAACGGGGCGCTTCCTAGCACCTGCTACCTCTTCGCCGGGTCACAAGATCACATTCTCCGCAATCCGATGCCGGCTCAGCTTGCGCCGGCACCACCCGCTCAGGTCACGCGACAGCGAGGGTCGTCTCCGCAGACCATTCAGCTTTGTGTTCAGGTCACGTGACAGTGAGGGTCGTCTCCGCAGGCCACTCAGCTCCGTGGCAGCAGGGGCGGCAGCATACAGAGACAACGGTAGGAAAACATACAAGATAAAAGTATGAAAGACAGGTCCCCCAGTTAGATATAACGCGGCACATACGCTAATGATGACGATGGCGGAAAGGCCAGGCCTTCCGCTGATCTTAGCCTGGACGCGGTGCTGCATATGGCGCCGGGGTGACTTAATGCTCGCCCAAAATACGGCCCTTGAATGTGCAAAATGGAGCTCGGATAATTTTGAACAAAGGTTTCACAAACGTGCTAAATTTGGCATCAAATCTTTTTTAAAGTCGCGCATCCCTAAACGTATGCAAAGGCGCTATCACAATGCAATAGGGTCTCAACTATCGCCCCTGAACGATGCGCTGCGTGACATCTGCTACCCCTTCGCTGGGTCACAAGGTTACATTGCCCGCATTCCGATGTCAGCCCAGCTCCACACCCTCAGGTCACGTAACGGCGAGGGTCGTCTCCGACATGACAATGTGTGGAAAGCTAAACATGTTTGCTCCTAGAAGCATCATTTGATAGGTTGGCATCAGTATTCAGTTTTGGAAAAAACTCTGCCAAGCTATGCACAGCCAACCCGGGTTCGAACCAGCATGCTCTGTAAGAGAGCGTAACGCCCTACCCACTACACCACGGCTCCGCACGCTGCCGCCACCCCACTAGTCCGGACAGGCGACCCATTTGGAGGTCACGTGACTCTGCCGCCAGTACCTCCGACTGATCGAGGACACTCGCGGTGACGGAATCTGGCGTTGAACGCTGGAGTGGGCCAGAAAGTAATTTCAAGAGAAGCGCTGGCATCCCAAAATATTATTGAAATCGATGTTTCGGAACAGTTAAGATACAACAATCCGCTGTAACCACTGTGACGTCCCTATCATAGGTAAGATGGTGCTGCAAAGTGTCAAGAGACCGATCATGTTGAGGGGCTGGCTCATCAGTCATTAATTAGTTTGAGTTCTGCATCCCTTGCACCTCATGGGTGAATTCAGGGAAGGCAAGTGAGGGCACTTGCTCCCTTCCCTAGATTGAGCCTCGACGCCCCTTAATGGTCGCGGCTTCTCCTAAAATGTCAGTGGCGCCATGATAAACTTTCGTTTGCCACCAGTTTACTCTTTCCGTCAGGATGCAAATGAGCACCCCACGATAGGTTTTGGTTTATCACCCCTCCCCCTTCTGGCTCAGATGGCGACCCGCTTTCAATCATGCGTCGTCCCATAAAAAATCCTGTATTTGCCCATTCTGCAACCCCGACAACCATGTTATCCCCACTCCTGCCAACTTTCTGGCAGTAATGTGACCCTCTGCTCCCCCTCCACCTCCTGGCAGTAAAACTACCCTAAAACACACAGGACCTGCCTCCAATGGTATTTGGGGTTCAGCTCTCAATAGTGGGGAGGGATACTTGGTGGCCCACCGCAGCGGAACCGAGAAATTACCATTATGGTGCTTCGCCTCTCTGTCGGGGAGGCTCAAATACAGGAGTTTCCACGACTGAAAGTGAAAGCATTGGGTCACCCCACCCTCCCCGGCTGACCCCAGCCTCATCGGTCCGACCCGCTAACCGCAGGGGAGGTCGACCAGCCGAACAGGCCACGCCCTCAGACATGTGGTTCCCAAACTTCATGTTTCCGCCTGGTCGGACACCCCTGGAACGGAACGATACTTTCGCAACAGACTGTACGTAACGCAGATTTGTGGGATCTCACCCATACCCGGTACCATTTTTGGCGCCAAAGTGTTTGATTTGATGCTGGTTGTGGCTGACTCCGCCTCCTTTGCATCACGTACTTTATGGACGGCCTCCAGCCCCGGAGTGTCATAGGCTGATCTCGATCTGACGGTCCTGACCCCATTGAATCCTGTCGCCGCGTTTGTGTGCTGCCAGTACTGACCTGACCCTTGTGACCTGTGCCGGCAGCTACAGCATGTGGTCGGCGACCCCCAGTACATCCTGCCGCACCCGGCTCCGGTACCTTCGCCCGTGCGACCCCAGGGCGACCAGTTCGTCACCTCCGCCGTCAACAGCTCCATCCCGGCGCTGGAGGAGTGGCCCGGCCAGCTGCAGTTCAAGGTCAATGTCCGCCTGCCCAAGATCACGGGCAGGATGATACCGGCTGCCTACGACTCGGAGACACGCAAGTTGTACGTGGACCTGTCGATGGCGGTGCCGTTTGGGTTTCGCATCAAGGAGGGCTACGACACCAGCCAGCTGCGGCTGAGGGCGCTGCCCGTCTACCCGGAGGTGCACCACGTCAACACGCCGGTTCGACGGTGTCCCTCCCACCGCGAGAGAAGCCACGAGTCCAACGTAAACGCCGGCGACCACATCGAGTGGGTGATCCGGGCGGACAACTGCAACGCCAAGTGAGTACTGCCGGGTAGGCCGCCGGTCAGGGAAGAGCTCGGTGTATAGGTGGTAAGAGAGCAGGACCACCCGCTGTACCTAAAGGCAGGTAGGGGTGAGGTATAGTCGCCGAGCTTAGTCAGCGAATATGGCAGCCTTTCCCATGGCCCATGATCAAAGGAAAACTTAGCAGGGCCATGTTTGATCCGAGCCTGCAAAATGCTTACTCTGAGGGTAGGGGATGCTGAGTAACTATTTTTGGGGGATCATAGCCACACAAGAAGGTTCAGTGTTGGTAATCAAGTCTCAAGGTGTTTGTGTGTAAAGCTGAGATCAATCTAAGAACCATGTAAAAGGGAATGTGGCGCCTTCATAACGTGATTTTAACTAAGATAGCTACGTTGTAAAGCAAGTCGGAAAACCTGGTACTCAATATATCATTTGTCTTGGTACTCGAGATTTTCGTAGGAAAAAGCCTTAACCTACCTGCAATGTACCCCTCATGCACCCTTAGCAGCAGGCCACAGTTGTCATGGCTGTTGGTGAGATATGCTGCAGTCACGATGAGCATCAGCCAATCGAAGGCCTTGAAGCGTTTCGAGTATGGTAGTGGTTGCCAGATCATGAGATCATCCACAGACATTTATTTTTCCCTAGAGGAGCATTTTAAAAATAAAAAAATATTGAGGTTATTGTACATTTTTTAGAGAAATCATGACTGGTTTCATTATTTTCGGCTAAAAGTACGCCTAATTATACTAAATTCCAGGATTCGACCAAGGTGCCACATTCCCTTTAAAAACGCTTTAGTCTGCCCTGGGCTGATATAAATCAAGATTGCTTTACATAAGTTTGGCCCATTAAAGGAATTCCGTCCCCAGAGTGACGTCACACAGGGATATGGCAGCGGCATGGCTGCAATAACTAAGGTGAAACATTCATGGAGATTGCAGATCTAACAAGATGCACATGCTTTTTTATTTTATAGAAATCGAATCCTCTTGAGAAGGCAGATGCTACAATTAATTTCCATGCAAGAGTTTGATGCAAGCAAAATTGAATCTCTCAGACATATTGTATCCGGCGTACTGTATATATTGGAGAAGTTTGAAGCTGATCAATTTTAAAAATGGGACCCTATGAGTAAAGGAAATTTTCATCGCCAGCCTGGCGTCCTAATAAAGGCGGTTTCGAGTTGGGGGGTTGGGTATAAATATCTCCCCACCGGGAGGCGAAGGGGTTGCCCTGGTCGGAGGCTCGGCGATGAGCGTGGTCTTCCAATGTTGGGTTTTTTAAATACGACACCACCTCGTAGATTGTGGAGGACCTGCCCTGACTGGACGCTGCTTCTCAGATATTCTAGGCACTCATCACCTGCGCAAGACCTCAGGTGTTGGACGTAACACAAATATTGTCTCTTCCAACACTAATCCATTTGTAGACTGAGTTAGTCTTGTGTGAGAATTGCTGGCTGACCAGCCCCTCTGGACCTGCTGCCAGGTACGAGGCGTCGGGTGCTACAGGAGAGCGGCGCAGCGTGGTGGTGCCGTTCGAGGCGCCGCAGCCCGGCGCCGGCGAGTTTGTCGTCTTCTACAAGTTCTGTTGCATGAACTCCTGCATCGGCGGCATCAACCGACGCCGCCTTCAAGTGATCTTCACGCTGGAGACCATGTGAGTCCTACATCTATGGAGACCGGCCAAGGCGGGCAACTGAGGCGGTAGACGGATAGGTGCTCAAATCAGCTGCATTCCTCGTTATATAACTACTTTTGCAAGAATGCGGAAGTTTGCATTGTGTTCGTACGATGATATTTGTCTGATTGAGATCTGGCTGTAATTTACGAAGACTGGGAGGACTCCTTCCACTGCTGGTGTTGTCAGCTATGATGTCTTTATGATTATTATGGAATACTCCTGTTTTTTTCAATGTACCTTTAATTTTCCTCTGCGCGTTGTTCAATTTATTGGTGTTAATGATTATAATTTTGTGGGCTTATTGACTCAAGAACTGTTATGTGGCCGCCCATTAATACGCACCTCACATTTTTTGAGATTGTTCCCCCTCCCCCATGTATCTTTGATGTCTATGTGAAACGTTCGATAACGCTGCGGCTGACTCCCCCTTGCGTTTCGACATATATGGACGCTAAGGCCGAATGGCCTCAAAAATTCTATACCTTTTGGAAAGGTTCCCAGGGAATTAAATCGCTCCTCTCGGGAATCCGTCGGGCTTTCAATTCGGGTTGGCTGCATAGAGATCGAACGGGCTAGCCACTGCACCAGCAACTCAGCCCCCCACCTACAGTTTGTCGGTGTTGACTAACCTTTTGTGCATCTGCAGCGCCGGTGAAACACTGGGTCGGGGCTCTGTGGAGCTGAAGGTGTGTAAGTGCCCGCTGAGGGACTACAAAAACGACCTTCAGCGCCGGAACCGTCCCATACAGCAGCAGAAGCCCACCAAACGGCGTCGTGAACCCTCGCCCGGACGGCCGCGGCCAGGAGCCTTCATGTTGGACGTAGGTGGCATTGCTAGTGTATTGGTGTCATTGTAGGTGCCGCTCGCCGAGTTGGGTGGGTGTGACAAAAAGTGCAAAATTGAGTGCGCGCGTCTTTCCCTCCGGTGGTTGGATTTTCATTACATCTGAACGAACTCATAGCTGTACCTCAATCATCGTGCGTTTGTAACAAACTTCATGTAGGTATTGATCAAATGGCGAGTCTTCATCAATGCGTTGGTCATTTAATCTATATTCTAATTTGCGCGTCCTTGTAAATCGGTTAGTGCTTGGATGGCGCGTGAATGCCAGACAGTTTCAGGTGGTGTGTTGTAAACCGAAAACTTCTGCTGACAGTCCGCGTGTACCGACAGTGCGGCACAGAGGCCATGTACAACCACATGAAGGTGGTGCTGAGCTCTCTGCGCGGCTCGATTCCCGAGATAGCGGCACAGGAGCAGTCGCAGCCGGCTCGGCTGGTGTCGCGCTCTCCCATCAGCTCGCCGCAGGAGCCGGAGGGGACGACAGCTCGGGAGAAGTCGAGACGCCCCCGCCCGCGCAGCGGCGGCCGCCGGCCGGCGATATCAAAATGGAGTTCTTGTAAACGGCGACTCAGCTGGGCGGGGTGATGCCAGTACTGGTGGTAGTGTAGATTATTTTTTTCCGAGACTCGTGGACTTAGAAATTAAAGTGCCGGGGAGTTGTCAAAATCTGAGATGTTTTTTATTGGAGACAGCATCATAAGCATATGTTGGCCAGATGTGACGTATTTCTGATGTTATGGAATGACGTTGAGATGTTCGTGTGTAATGCCAACGCGTTACCCGTGTGAAACGTTAGTGTCTCCGCGCTTCAGCGACTTTGTGGACACTTTTAGCCGAATGCCTAATGCGGCCTTCGTAGCGTTCCATTTTTGTATCAAATTCAGCTGAGCTTTCCCTGAACGTGGCAGAAAACAGCAATTGTGTGTCCAGGCTTCCGATTTGGGCCCTTTCAATGGCTTTCAGGTTTGCTCTTTGAAGCGTCATTGCCAGGTTTGAAGCTGGTACAGATACATTTGTATACCCTGATCTCGTTGTTGTTGACCCGGGACATGGAACTAGCGAAGCTCGGCCAACATTGTCTTGCTCATGAGGGTTTGGTTGTCTTTGTTAAAAAGGCACAAAGTGAGAGCGTTCAGCATATGTGTAGACAGTGGGTGCATTCAGCATTTGTAGATAGCAAGCTGTTCCTACTGCAGCAAGCGGCATTGTCACTCATTGAAGCTCAGTTACCGAACGTCACGATCGGCATGTTGAGCTCCATTCTAAAGTGGATGATCTATATACTGTGCTACCGTAAGGACACTCGTTAAACAAGGATACGTGAAGCGTAGAAATTCGAAGAACGCTGTGAGGATTAGGATGTCTGTTGTTGGTTTCTGTTTTCTCAAATAGGATTCAGGGGGAAGTATCTAGCATACGTTGGCTAGCGCGCATGAACGGTATCGATGATGGTATCGTGCCCAAATCTGGGCGTCATAGATTTGTGATACGGCTGTGAAGCCTGCTCGGAAGGGATTTGATAGTTGATGTTTTGTTAAAAGTGAAAATAAATGATGTTGGTAGAGCCTTTTATTTCTTGTGGCGAAAATACAGGTGGCACAGCTATCTCGCGTGTACGGATATGAGAGGTCGTCGGCACGTCTGCCCTCGGGTGACCGGGTGGAGCCAAGTTGCATCATCTGGGCAGCTTCGTTCTGTCCAGATATGCGTTGGAATGGACTGGGGCCCACTGAGTTAAATTAGGCAAGGTGCATCCATGCTGGGGTTGGAGCAATGCTCAAAGCGACCATTTTGCCATCTCAGGATTATAAGTTGAAGTTTAGGCATATTTTCGTCTAGCTCAAGTTTAGTGAAAGTTCAACATTTAGTATGTATGTCCCTCAAGGTAGCATTGGGCTCGTCTCGAGAGACCGTGGCTCCGCCATTGGAACAAGTGATTTGTGCAATGGCGGCTGAACTTGGAAGCTGATGGACGTGCCACAGGCCACGGCCGGCCAGCCGCCGCGCTCAGGCCTACCTCACCTCGCCATCTGGTAAATATATTTACAAAAAAGCGCCGGGGCATCTTAACACGCGCATGGACTGGGGTCTGAGCCACCTTCGCATTGACGGGGGGGCGGGTACCCGCCCCCTAAGATCTCGAGAACCACGGTAGGTAGCGAAAAACGGTAAACGGCGTTGGGCTGCCCATCCACTTCTCCATCGAAAACATTTGAACCATTTTTTTGTCAGGTTACATTTAAGGTCACGAGAGGTCAAAACATGCCCGTCATAGGGATAACAGGTAAAATTCAGTTTTTCGGGCATTACATATGAACAAGTAAAGATAAAGCGAAACAACTTGAACTATATGAATCCTCTTAGCAAGCCGAATCGGATGATATATAATTTGACCTTGCTAGGTCAAATCAAGGATTTGTTTGACCTGACCTGAGGTCAGGTCAGGGTCAAATTATATAAAATGCATATCATTAGAACCGCAAAGCCCAGGCGAGTCTAATCCAGCTAAAGTAAATGCTCTATCACCATCCGTCCTGAGTTATTCCGTAAAAACCATTTTCCCATGTATTTCCAATGGAGAGTTCATGCCTCGTACCTGACCTTAGGTCATCGATATAAAAAATACCGGAACATATGTTAGAGAACTCGGTGGGGCCGTTATGTGATATGAGTTTCAATCAGATAAGTTCACCCTGCTCCGACTTAACTATCTTAAACTTTTTTTGAGGTCGGGTCACTTGACCTGTACTGGTGACCTGACCTGAGATGACCTAACCTTAAAATTTTCACAGAAGTTGTAAAAATGATGAGGGAAAAGGTATACGAAGTACGGCGGCGCTACGCGCCGCCGTTTTTCTACTATCTCCGAAAAACCCGAGGGAGGGGCGGGTACCCGCCCCCGTCAATGCGCGTGTTAAGGGAATCGATCCCCAGCTCTCACTCATGCAATGCCATTGCATGTATCTGAACAACAGGCCGGGACTTAACCCATTAAGGACCGTTGGTAACAAATGTTGCCAGGAAATAATCTACAAAATAAATAAAAGAATATTGTTGATGTCTAACCAGTGTTGCTTTCATTTGCTTCTTTTATCTTTTTTCTTCCAAAATATTCTGTATTTTAAGTCAGGGCAGCGCTGCAGCGGCTGCCACACACCTTTTTCGACACCATGGCGGCCAGGTCAAACGAAGCTCCGTGTCCTCGCATGCTAAAAGAGTATGTTTCGCTCTATTTTTTAATTCAAAAAATAATGTTTTTGCCTAAATATAATAAAAATAGCCTCCTTTCTGCTTTCCATGTGCAAAACAATAGTTTTCGGTTTTAAATACTTGTCTGTGATTCCTAAAAAATTGGTTGGCAACAATTGTGACCAACGGTCCGTAAACCACCACGAATATGCATTTGATGCAGATTTACGGCGAACCAGATTGCGGACATCTTAGAATATAATAATAATTGTTGGGGTTTAACGACGCACTAACTACCAGGGTCATACGGCGTCGCCAACTCTCACCCTGTTGGAAGGGATTTTGGGGACCAGATCGACTTATTCAGAGGCTCCGCCGGGACTTGAACCCGGGACCAGTGGCTTAGAAGACAAGGGTGCTATCCACTAAGCCACCTCATCCCCGCGGACATCTTAGACGATGATTCCGACATGGAAGGGGTAACTATCGGAATAGACAACATTGAGGTGGTTTTCATGCCCAGACGATGTATATTCGAGGTGGGTCAAGGAGCTCATGTATATTCTCCGCAACATCCACCTGGCCAACAACACAAAACTCATAGATAAGGATCCTTATTACAAGGTTCGGCCATTTTTTGAGATGCTAAACCGAGTCTTCAAGTCTGTGAATCACACGAGCAGCCTGCGCGTCGACGAGTCGATGATACCCTACTGTGGACGGCATGGTACAAAACTGTTTATTACGGGAAAGCCAGTAAGGTTCGGCTACAAGTTGTGGTGCCTAGCATCCTCCAGTGGCTACATATACCATGCCGAACCATACTGTGGAGCCAGCACATATCTATCAGAGACAGGCCAGGGTCAGGGCTACGACGTGGTTACAGGCCTCCTGGACAAGTGAGGGGTGTCTGGTGGGGCAGTCTACTTCGACAACTTTTAACGTCGCTTGAACTCTTAGACGAGCTGTCTCGGAGGGACATAGTTGGATGCGGGACGGTCGAGGAGAACCGCTTGAGAGGTTCTCCTCTCTCAGACAAGAAGTTGTTTGAAAAAAGAAGCGAGGTGAGACTGAGTGGACATCGGACGGAAACAACCTCGTTCTCAGGTGGAATGACAACAGGATGGTCACCGTGGCCACCAACTTCATCCCGCTCCAGCCAAGCTACTCAGCAAACCGATATGTGAAGATGGAGGGAGGTAGATGTCGATGTCCATATGCCAGCTCCAGTGTACATGTACAATAAGAACATGGGGGCGTGGAACTCTTTGATCAGAGTGTCGCCACGTACAGGAGCAGCATTAGAGGAAAGAAATGGTGGTGGCCCCTCTTTCAGTGGGGGAGTGGATGCTGCACGAACCAACGCCTGGCTGCTCTGGCACCAGCTGAAGCCGGCAGGTGCTTCCCAGTCTCAACTAGACTGCCTCAGGGAGCTTACCAAGGTTCTCATCAAGGTCAACACAGTGCCTGGACCTCCCGTCACATACACTGGTCTGACTCAACAGTCACCAGAGATGCGGTTCGATGGATTGAATCACTGGCCGAAGAAGCTGACGAGCAGATTTCACAGGTGTACACTGTAAAAAAGATTAGCACCCTAGTGGTGCTAATCAGGTGTCAAATTTCAGCACCACAGGGATGCTGGTTTTAAGCACCCTTAGGAAAAGGGTGCTTATTTTAAGCAGGGTGCTTAAAGCTAGCACCCAAATTTAAGGCTTTCTTAGCATCCAATTAGCACCCTAGATGCTTGAAGTAAGCACCCATAGGGTGCTTATGATTTAGCACCCTAAAGCTCCTTCTATCCAGGTGGCAAATTTCAGCACCACAGGGGTGCTTATTTTAAGCACCCTTAGGAAAAGCTGCTTATTTTAAGCAGGGTGCTTAAAGCTAGCACCCAATAATACGGCTTTGTTAGCACCTAACTAGCACCTTAGGTGCTTGAACTTAGCACCTGAATAGCCTTTAGGTGCTTGAACCTAGCACCTTATTAGCTCTTAGATGCTTGAACAAAGCACCCATAGGGTGCGCACCATTTAGCACCCTAAGGCTGCTTTTGTCCAGATGTCAAACTTCAGCACCATGACGCTGCTTGATCCAAGCAGCCCCTGGGTACATTTACCCACCACCTTGCGTATTAACCGGAAAATACCACTTTTTGATGGAAATTTGTATTGGAAACAAGGACCGAAGCAGTACACACAGACACACCGGCGCGAAGTGTCTTTCGCCACATTGTCACTTCACTGCTACATTTATATCGCGCACTTTTAACGGCTTCAATCAACACTGTTTTGACACTCATTTTAATCTCTCTCTTATACGAAGTGGCTGATGGGCAGCCTGGGCGTAACGCGCGCACCGCCACCGGCAGAGACAGGTTATACGGGTTATACAGCACACAGGCATATAGGAACCGGGGGCTCAGGGGGTCCCTGTCCCCCCCCCACTTTTCTGAGGGGGAAATGAAACTTGAGTTTCAGACGAAATTCAGGAAAAATAAGACGTTTGTACTTGTACTTGTTTGCTGTTTGAACTTGTTTGCTTGTTCCTTGTACTTGATGTTTGTATACTTGTTCATACTTATCAATGTCGAAAAGTTGCATATTGACAGACATGGTCTGGTCTGAAATATATTTAGGCATTAATTTAAAACCGCCCCCTTGAAATCGTTGGGTAACTTGATCAAATACCAAATAGCATTTCGAAGTGTGAGCGTCTCATAATGGGCACGGGTATTTGAACACTTCCCCCTCGAACTCGGCTCCTATGCAGGATAGCGAAAAGAACACGAAAGCTGGTGGATAGCTCATACAAATTCATGAAGAAACTACGTAGGCCAATTTTTGGCTCATGTCAACATTGAGGTCATGACAGGTCAAAGAAAGCTGCATGTTAAGGTAATGTTTTTATGGGCTCTAGCCTCTGACAGTTCAGTTAGAATAATTTTTCATACACCATTCGCTTACGATCATGACGGCAAATTGAATGATATATGATTATGCTAGGTCAAAACACAAAAATAATCCAACCTCAGGTCATGTCAAGGTCACTAGGTCACTTCCTTACCTATGGTGGGGAAGGGAGTTTAAACACCCCCTGAGGGGGTGGGCAAATGCATTTTTTGTCCCCCTGGATCCGCCACTGGCCGAATTGGGAAACAATGGAACAGAAAACATGAAAAAACGTGTAAAAAGCATGCATATGGGCTTGATAAAAAAATCGCAGAAAGTCGGTTGTTTTGAATGGGCCAGATGAATTTTTCACTCTTCTTGGATACGCCACTGCGCCTATCCGGATTGGTATTTGACCATAGAAACCGTATGTTTGAATTCCTTAAATAATCAACGTAAAAATGAGAGCTGTAACATGATACCCAACAAAGATTTGTTTTAAAATTTTGTTCGCAGCTCATAATACGACACAAAAATTGAAGTAAAGTTATTTGGTCACAAAACTACCATATTTCGGGGTAGAAGCACGAAAATAAAGAGCCGCGAACATGACAGCGGAGGCAGGAGCGACTCCGGGATTTTCTCAAGGAGAGGGCGAATTCAAGACTCAGGGGAAGGTGCCCGCGACTGAGGGGCCCACAAAAAACGTTAAGTATGATGGAATTCAGCTTTTTGAACTGGTGCCAAATGCCCAGCCCGCGGGGGCATTTTACAGGTGATCACCACAGCTTCACGCTCGCACGCGCTATATAGTCATTGGCGGACGCGGGGGGGGCATTCTGGCCTTGCCCCCCAAAGCGCTGGAGGGGGGCCAAACTATCTTTTGGCCCTCCCAAAGGCCGGAGAATTTAAAAAATGTGTTTACACTGGGTCTGTCGAGCAAAAATCATCGTCCCCCTCCCCCCAGGAGAGCGACCATTTTTGGGAGAGGTAGCTTATACTAGGTCTGTCGAGCACCCAAATTGCAACGTCCCACCCCCACCCCCTAGGAGGGAGGTAGACACGGGTTCCCCCTCCCAAACCTGAGGTGCGCTATGCATAGGTGGATCCAGGGGGGCAAGGGGGGGCACGTGCCCCCCGATCGACCCCCGGCGCCCCCTGAAAGGTCGATGGCGCCCCCTGAAATGTCGCTTCCCACCCCCCCCAGGATACGAAAGTCGGCGCCCACCGATAGGATTTGGCGCCCACCTGATAGGTTTTGCCGGTCATAAGTGGCGCCCCCTCGTCCGGGTGGCGCCCCCCCCGGGAAGGTGCCCCCTCCGACGGCAATCCTGGATCCGCCTATGGCGCTATGTCACTTCGTCTTCTCGTATACTCTTTCAAGAACAACCGTTTCTGTCTCCTCGGTCTGAGAGTCTCCCTTGTCATATAAAAGTTGTGCTTTAAAAAAACTCGGGTCTGCGTCCACCCCTGTATCATAGGCGGATCCAGGATTGCCGATCGGAGGGGGCACCTTCCCGGGGGACGCCACCCGGACCAGGGGGGCGCCACTTATGACCGGTAAAACCTATCAGGTGGGCGCCAAATCCTATCGGTGGGCGCCGACTTTCGTATCCTGGAGGAGGGGGTGGGAAGCGATATTTCAGGGGGGCGCCATCGACCTCTCAGGGGGCGCCGAGGGTCGATCGGGGGGCACGTGCCCCCTTGCCCCCCCCCCTGGATCCGCCTATGCCCTGTATATAGTCAGTATATTCTTATATAGATGGGACTGTTAACCCATAGCACCCTTGCGGAGGGGGCGGCATCAGTGGCAGGAGGCGTTTCTTTTCAGTGCTTAATGTCCGGTATCTTGCTTGATGTTGGCGTAGGCAGGGGGTAGCCAAGGGGAAGGGGCGGCCGGGACAGCAGCCCCCCCCTGAGGGCCCCCTAAGGACACGGGCCGCGCGAAACGCGGCTCGCCGCACTATGCTCTGTGGCCAAATTTGAAATTTGCATATCATACAGGGCCCTCTGAAGCCCTCTTCAGCACTCTATTTTGTAACAAGCAGGGCCATTTTACCCATCAGGGCTCTTTTGGCGCTGTTGCAGGGGGCCCTTTTCGGTGCGCTGCCCATCCCCTTTGAGCGAAATCCTGGCTACGCCCCTGAGCGGAGGCATCTCAATTTCAGCCCTCCTCCAAGAGCAAGTGCCGGTCCGTGGTGTGACGTCATGCGACTATCTATTCAGGGTGAATCAAGGGTCTATCACAACTTTTCTGAATTGAAAAATAAATTGAGAGCAAATTTCTTATTTCTGCATTTGGAACACAATTGGATTATGTGCAATCTTTTGCATTTGCAAGCAGGCATCAGAAAATTGGAATATTCTCAGTAGTAACAGTGGTAGAAAAATTCCCGTACGCCTGTGTGACGTCACTTAGGCATGAAGGAATTCCTTTCGAACGTAGGTATCTTCTCTCAATTTGAAATGCTCGGAACAGGGCATATTTGTAAATATAACGAGGGCACCACAGACAAGATACGCGAAAAAGCGGGGGCGATAAGTTATGGAAATTTTGCCAAAGGGTGGCAGGTGGTGGGGAACCGTGGTTGATTGTGATGGTGGGGCAGATCTAAAATGGGAGAGGTTGTGGTGCCTGGACAAATTTTCTTTACGATGGTTTCAGTATTCGTGCTGTAGTACCAAAGTACCAAATCCTTATCAATTGTCCCATACCTAGGTGAATGGAACACAAAGCCCACCACATAATGAACTTCCATTTAATGTCATAATAGTAAGAAGGATGCGAAACACAATAGATATTTTCAGACTTTTCTTCTCTGCATCTGATTATCCAAGTTTTCTTACCTAATACATTGTTTGCTTAGGTAGGTACCTAGGTAGTATGCCACTTCCAACGAGATCTTCTTGGTGTAAGTATCCCATAACTGTGGTGAAATTGGCGCAAACTTTGAATAAAATGAAATTGATCACTGCTATGAGCAGGGCGGTGTAATTAAGTCATCTTAGACCAGTCTGCAAAGTATGGCAGCAGGCCAGACGAGTCGCACCAGCCATCTAAAATTCTCGCGCCACCAGCCTCCAAAAATTCGCACCAATCTGCCACATACCAGGGAAAAAATGCACCCATTCCTACCCCTACAATGCAATGCTACCTCAATCATTAGTCAGGTAGTTAAGGACTTTTTATAAGGCCCTCTCCTGTGCCTTAATAGCCATTCAGTCATTATTTGTTTAGTTTAAGTGTCACTAACCTCGCAAATTCGCACCAGGTTGATTAAATTCACACCACTTGGTGCTGTCTCCAAGGGCACTCGCACCGACGAGATCTCGTCGAAAATGCCATACTTTGCACACTGGATCTTAGATACACACAGAGCCTGCTTAAGACAGTAAAGGGACCAGTAAATCAAATAAAAATTTTACACTTTCTGGTACGGGCAAGTGCATCTTTCCAAGTTCAGGGCAAGTTTTGGGAAGCTGGTGGCTGGCCGGTCTTGTCTGGTGGTCATATATAGCTGGCGCGTCTTGTCTGGTCTGTCGCCTTACTTGTCTTGCCTTGGCCTGACTGGCCCAATATTGATATGGATATAAAAATGGGCAGGAGCAGCCCTAAACATATAAATCTACACTGAGAGTGTTGCCAACAAGATCACATGGTATGCTATTTTTATGTTCTGCAAATGCTCTTGATGTAAATCCAGAATTGTTAGTCCAATGGATTTTGTTCATTGTTTTTCAGTGAATGTCTTATGTTACTGGTAAAAAGGAGAATGGCTGCAATTTTAGCAAACTATATATACATGCATGTTTTTAAGATGCTGGAGATACCAGCTAGACAGTGTCCCTAAACTGATTTTATGCCGGAGTGCTGAGCGTATAGTCCATCTTTGAAAATAGAGCTGGTACATGTAAAATTCTTAGCTCAGTGATTGTTTGCTTTGGAATGGTTTTTGATTGAATGCCCATCACTTCTGTGGGCTCTTGCATATTCATAGTTTAATTTGCTTTTTCTGTTTGAAACTGCTCATACATTTCGTAGTTAAATCAAGCCAAGGGCCTCCTTTGTAGAGGAGTTGAGTCAATTTTTGTGGTTACAACAGATGTATATGTTTTGTTTTATGCATTATGTTGCCTCGCCTTTGTATTAAGAGAAGCTTAACTGGGTATGTTTAAAAATATTTTTTGTAAGTTTCACGTTAGTACCAGACTTTAGAAAGCTGCATGCACTGGGTTAGGCCTGCAATATGGGCTGTCTTCTTTTTGTATTGTGCAGGATGTAGAGGAGTCAGGGTATGATATATCCCCAGTATTTAAGATGCACATGGCAGGAAATTAACTGGAAAGAAATTATCCAAACTTGTCTTAGCCCCTAGCTCTAACAATGTGTCAACACCTAACTATTTGTCAACAAAAAAAGACATGCAACTGTTTTGGGCAGCTACATATGATGAAAAATAGAATGGTTTTAATTTGAGGTATACTCTGAGGAGAATATACAAACATTACAAAGAAAAATGCTGTGAATCATATTTGCCAGGCCTTCCCTTTTCCAGTCCTAACTCCAGTCCTTCTTTGATGTTTGTCTGTTGTCTTCAGTCTTGACCATTCAGGCCAGTCTAGTACTTGCCAACTGATTTTATATTTCACCTTAACACTTGTGTTTAATGTCCACCAGGTGTGGTGTAGTGAAATGCAATCCTCCCATGATTTCGTTCATAGCCGTACATGTGCCAAGCAATTGTACCTGACTTCAGAATAGTCTGCTTTCCTTTGCAACTTTTCACTGGACCTGCACAGCACAAAAGACAGGCTAAAGAGCATTTAAGTATTCACTTAATAAAGCACTTATCTCCACCCTGTGTGCAGTCCTCCAATGTGCAACACATGGGAAGGTAAGATGGCCGACTTTACTTGCCTAAGCACCCTAGGCTTGTTTCACTCTGTGGCTGCTTATTTTAAGCAGGGTGGCTTATTGTCAGCATGGGGTGCTTGTTTCTAGCCGCCCGTTTCCCGCCAAATTCCAAGCTGCTAGACACAAGCACCCCAGTTAGACGAAGAATGCTTGAAGTTGTGTCAAGGTGCTAAAACTTGGCAAGGCAGATTTTTCGTTTTTTAGCTTCTTGATACTAAAACCAAGCACCGCCTCCAACTAAGCACCGGCTCTAATCAACCTGCTAAAACCAAGCAGGATAAGAGAGATTAGGGGCTTCAAGCACCCATTTAGCAGGGTGATTAGCATCTAAAATGCTAATCTTTTTTTACAGTGTAAGGCCTGTGATGGGCGCACCAATATGAGTTGCGAGAAGTGTGAAATGGCAGTATAAGCTCAGTGCATGAAAGGGTACCAAACACCTACAACCAAGTAGGCACGCATCACACACCGGGTTTGCAGCGAAGTAGGCAGGCATCGCATGCCAGATGCATCGTGTGCAAGCCAAAGTTGGATCTTCGTCCGAGACCCCAGACATCCAAGCTCTAGTCGGAAATATATGTGTCGATAAGCGGACATGTTTTATGCTCCTTTTAGGAGCATAAAACCTTATCCTTTTAAGAATAGCGTGGATCATAATCGGATCCAGGGTCCCAAATCTGGGGGAGGGTGGTGTCGCCCATTGGCAGACGCAGGGGCCTTCCGATGATGCATCCCCCAAAGCGCTGGAGGGGGGCCAAACTATCTTTTGCCCCCAAATGCCGAATACATTTTTGAAAAATGTATTTACACAAGGTCTGACGAGCAAAAAAATATTCGCTCCCACCCCCTTCCCCCTCTCGGAGAGCGATCATGTTCTTAGAGAGGTAGCTTATACTAGGTCTATCGAGCACCCAAAACACACGTCCCGCCCCCTCCCACCCCCAGGAGAAGAGACAGGCATGGGTTCTGCCCCTCCAAAACTCGGTTCTGCGTCCGCCCCTGGTGACGCCATCCACAGACGGTGACGCCAATTTTTGTGACAAACCCGTTCCAGTGTGCTCTAAAACCCGTCCGGGGACGCCAAATCCTATGGCAGAGAGCCAATTCTAGCTTGCTGGGAGTGGGGGGCGATGGGTAGTGGCATTTCAGGGGGTGCCACTGACTTTTCAGGGGGTGCCGTCGAACTTTCAGGAGTACTAAGGGTCGATGAGAGTAGTACGTGTCCCTCTTTGCCCCCACTCGATCCAAATATGGGGTTAATCAGGGTGGAGGAAGAAAATACCTGTAAAAGTCTAAATATGAGGTCGTGAAAGGACCGTTGGCAACAAATGTTGCCATGCAAAAAAAACATATTAAAAGTCAAAATATTTTTTTAAACTTAACAGGTGCATTTCTTAGGCATCATGGGTCATACGATGTAATTTTCGTTCAAATCGGATGCTTCCTTATGCCTTGGTCCTTAATGGGTTAACGTTTTACTGAGTTCCCGGAGCCTGGGCGGACCCATTTCACGAAAACGCTGACAAACTCATTTTCTTACGAATGTCGCATTCCGGGCGGGTCAGGCTAATCACCACTCACAAATTTTCTATGCCTACGAAAGGATACAGAAAAAGTCGGTAACATCGACATCGACTCGCGCGATCTTTTCTGTGAAGGCTGCATGCTGTAAGTGGTCGACGAACATGCTCTGGATTTTTTCGCTGCGTTTCAGCTCGTTCCTCACGTGCGGGAGCTCTCAGCTGCGGCATCCTCCAATGGTATGTATCGGAGGGGCGGTCTTGACGGCAGGAGCTCGCCATTGGTTTTACAATTAATAATCTGGGTCCATTAGAGTTGCAAATATTTTCAGGGCGGAGGGAGAGTTATATCGGGACCTGGATGTGTAGACCGGAGTCCCCATTAACCACAGTTCGGTCGACAAGAGGGAGGGGCTGCCCTTTTTATTGCATTAACAGAGCAACTCTTGAGAGCAATATTGCCCCGCATTCTCTAAAATTCCCCTCTGCATTCTTTGCCAGAAGAAAAGGGAATAATATCGCCCCTCATCCTTTCATTGTTCTAATTTTTTGCTAAGAACGCTTCATAGTTTGAAGAAAAAATTAATTTGGTGTGCTTTCGTGAATTCGGTGTGAAAACATGTTTGTGAGCGCTTCAAGCTCCGGCACGTTCTGAAAGTCGCAAACAATCTTTGTTCTATCAGAAACATCCATTTCCCTTTGATTTAATGAAGCAGTTCTCCATTCTGGGTATCTTCCTTGCAACTTAGAAAAACAGCCGGCGTGCAATAGACTCCACAGTACGTTGCTTGAGCCACCACGGCGGAACAGGCAGGGGTGGGCGGGCGGGTGTCTCTGTCATGGGATCCGACAGGACAGAGTGAATGTGCAGTAACCTGCCATACCCCGCCGGTCTGTCGCCGGCCGCGGGCGGCACTGACGTCACCACCCTTCGCAGGCTGGCTGGCGGTATGTTTGGCTAGTAAGGGTGTCGCTGAATGGACCCCAAATCGTCGAGTGCATGCTGTCTGTTGTATGCGAGAGGCAACAACAAACAATTCGAGTGGTATCGCTCGCATGTATGACGGATATCATGCCATTTGGCAATCCCATTACCAAAAACTTATATTCTCCAGTGTAAGTCCTATACCAAATTCATGGAGATGTCCAGGCTTATTTATATATAAATATTCTGTGCTCAGCGGCCATAGTTCACGGACTCATTTCACATATTTCCTTTGTAGAATGATGGGTGTGCGGTGTTGAGCGCCAGCGGAGGAGCCAGAACATAGATAAATTAGTTATTGATTTTTTTCGATTGGTCCCTACTGAAGATGCTAGTGTATTATTTATCTCCTACCCCGTCACGAACTCAAACCCCGCTCCCCCGTGCAAAGCATTACAAGGGTTTTTATATTTTACTTCTGTGGAAGGTGAGGCAAATGCTATTGTTTTCTTAAGCCATTCAAAACACCCACTCTGCGTTGGCCCATCACTGGCTCGTTATCGTAGGTTTTGTCCCGGTACATATTCATCATAAAATATTTTATATCATGTTTATGTTCTGGACTTCAGTTTTACAAAACGTTTTAAAATAGAAAATAGATGCTCCTGATTCCAAAGTATTTCACGTTACTCAGAGAAGTAAAAATTATCGAATTACACATAACGGCCTGTCGATTTTATGTATCTTTCGAATGCGAAATTGAAGAGCCGAAACATGGCCGAGTGTGGTGCACTCGATTTTAGAAACGAGCTGATTTGTGTAAGACAAGATATGTTTTGAGAATTACTTATGTCCCGGTACATATTCATCATAAAATATTTTATATCATGTTTATGTTCTGGACTGCAGTTTTACAAAACGTTTTAAAATAGAAAATAGATGCTCCTGATTCCAAAGTATTTCACGTTACTCAGAGAAGTAAAAATTATCGAATTACACATAACGGCCTGTCGATTTTATGTATCTTTCGAATGCGAAATTGAAGAGCCGAAACATGACCGAGTGTGGTGCACTCGATTTTAGAAACGAGCTGATTTGTGTAAGACAAGATATGTTTTGAGAATTAGTGATGAGAATTACTTATGAGAAAATATTCTCGGTCGCTCGTTTAACTCTCCGTCAAAAGCAAATACACAATGTGAAGTCTTAGGTAAAATAAGTAGATGAAGGGCTGCAAATGCTTTGCTTTCTGCCGCTGATATGTGGCCAATACCTGCTGCGAATGTTTTTTCTTCATAATTTGGTATCTTTTAATTTTGTCATTGCTGCAACACGCGCTGGGTATTGTTGGTCTTTTTATGGGTATCATTGCTGCAACACGATCCCGCTGGGGGAGAATTTTGTCCCCCTCCGTATCTCATTTCCTAGAAAAGCTAAATAAAAAGTTACGGAAGGCGTTCAAAAGCTCTTGACGAGACGAAGAGAAGTTATAAGGAGTATTCTTATGCTAGGTCAATAATGAGGTCAGCATAGGTCAAAGAAGGTTCCATAGGCTTACAACAGAGCAGGATACGTTTCCCCCTTTAGATATTTACTCAGTGGAGCTAGATCAAATTTTTATGCATCATTGGATTCCTCTCATCGCGGCAAATCGAATGATATATAATATGGCCTTGCCAGGTCAAATTGTGAAAATGACCTGACATCAAAATAGGCCAGGGTCACAGGATGACATGGTATGTTCATGCAGCATATCAATCGACTACCCGTGACAATATAAGCACCATGAAATCAAAATGGGAGCTTTATGCCATTTCAGTGAGAATTTATTGGCAAAACAATCAGTGCATGCTCCTGTGACCTGACATGACCTTTTATAGGTCAGATGGTCAAAAACTCAAATTTATGATCAAGGTCGTGGTAAGAATACATGATTTGATGATTTTCAGCTTTATCTGTACAGTATTTACTGAAAACGAGCCATTTCAATTTTTCACCGTAGACGACTTATCATGGGGTGACAAAAAATTGACCCCACCCTAGGTCAACAATATAGAAATTCTGAGATAGCAGATTTGTAGACCCTAATGTCCTCATTATATTGTGAAAGTTTGAAAATGATCGGTTGGCAGATGTTCCTGAGGCGCCGCATCAAACTCGTGATTTCAGGTTTTGAGGTCGGGTGGCTTGACCATGCATAGCTCCTGTTCCTTACATGACCTGACCTAAAAAAATGGCCAGATGCGTAAAATTGATCAGGGATAAGGTACTTCAATTTCCGTTGCTCTGCGTTTCTTCATTTTTGCGTTATCTGAGGAAAACCAGGAGGGGCGAATTTTGCCCCCCAGTGGGGCGCGTGTTAAAGGAGATAGCGGGTCTGCATGGGTGATGTGCTATTTTCTGGCGAGCCAAGCATGTTCTGGGAGGCCGATTTTACTTTTTGATACCCATAACGTAGATCTTGTTTCCAGGATGTCGGAGATCTCGCCATATTTTATTACCCAACTATCAACCTGCAGTGGCGGATCTAGCCGGTCGGTTTGGGAGGGGCAAACCAAAGTCGAAAAGCAAAAAAAAACGTCGCGCAACGCAAAATTGCGCTAAAATATGACTTCCCGGTACGGGTGTTTGAGGCAAGAAGCAAAAAAAACGTCACGGGCTGAAAAATATGAGCTCAAGATCCTTTTTCCTATCCAAGGCCCGATATTTTCACTGAACTTAACTGGTTCCGTTAAAAGTTGAGAGTTAAAGCACCAAAATGTTGCCTATAAACTTAAAATGAGTCGGGAAAAAGGAGGTCGATCGCTTTGGGGGGGGCAAAAACATAGTTTTGCCCCGAGCTTTTCCGCTTGGGGGCAATTGCCTTTTTTGCCCCCCTTCCCCTGGATCCGCCACTGTCAACCTGACCTGGAAACTATTTCTGTCACACCAGAATGCTTCATCAGGAACCTGAGAACTCAGAAGAGGGTCGAAAAAGCTTTCTTTCCTGGCTACGGTCACAGGTGCCCTGAGGTATGCTAGATTTTGGTAGGGAGTACAGTTATATACCCAGATGGCCGGTTGCGGCCACGGGGATCCACAATTATCGTAGGGTGCCGGTTGGGCCGTAGCGTCCCGATGCATGTGGCGATAGGGGAGCTAGTTGTAATACAGAGGGCCGGAGACTTGTAAGTGTGGGGGCTCAGTGTCGACCACGGGATTTTTAATTATGGTAGGGACCCGACTGTGGCCTGAGGGACCCCCTGAGGCTGCTTATAAGGGTCCATCTGCTGGAGGAGGCTCGCGATTATGGTCAGGAGGCCAGTTGGACTACAAAGGGCCTGTGATTATGGATAGTGGCTCAGTCGTGGCTGATGGTGGCCCTTGATTATGTTGGGGGCCACCACAGTGGGCCCGCGATTATGGTACGAGATCCAGCAGTGGGGCGGCCCTTGAAACGACCAAGGGGTGGGTGACCCTTGGGTGCTAAGGGGTCCGTGACCTAAATAATGTATTATTCCCGAGGATATTTGGACTGCTACTTTTCGGAAATGTCATATCTATACGGAGTCAAAATTTGAATGAATGGATTAGCTGGCCTCACAATCAACTTACTGCGAAGGCCCCGGCATGTCTGTCATGTGGGGTGATATACTGCAGAACGGCAGTGAATGTGCAGTAGCCTGTTATAACTCGGCACAGCCGTGGGCTGATAGTGACGTCACCGTCCCGCCACAGCTGTCGGGCGTTATGTTTGGCTGGTAAATCTTTCTTCTATTGGCGCTTGTTCCGACCAGAAATGACCAGATCCAGCTGATAGTGGTGGCGGCGGCGGCCGCTTGCTTCTAAAGTGGATGCCGAAAGTGGGGGGGTGGACGGGGAGGACGTGTTCCCCCTGTTGGCTAACCAGGGGGACATCCCCCCAATTTTTTGGGTCTATCGTCATTCAAGCCGAATAGGTACCGAATATGCTCAAAATTCGCCTCCCCGGTCAGCACCAACCCGGGTCCGTCCCCCGTATAAAAATTCCGTGGCGGCGCCCCTGGGTAGGAGGGAGGTATTATTCCTTTACCTTTCTGGTCGTAGCCTCGACATTTTTGGTCGTTGCCTGTCGTGGCTGAGTTGCAGATTTATTCCTACCAAAAGTGTACCTACCGGACATTCTCTGACACCGATGTCAGCGGCTCCAGTCGGTGCCACCAGATCTTTCCCTCTCAGCAGTGGCGGAGCCAGGAAGGGAGCTGGGATGAAAGAACTGTTGCATGAGCAGTGGCGTATACAGGAAGAGTACGGAATTTACCATTGCACCAATTGTGGAGCTAAGAAGGAGGGCAGTGAGGAGAGTGACGGGGACTGATGTTTCACCAATGGCGTAACAAGGACAGGGGGTAGACCTGACCTTTGCACCAATGGCAGAGCCAGGAATATGGGACAGGGGTGAATTTGACGGGCTGTGCCCTTGTTCCACATTTTTAATTAATTCTAGTAACCAATTAAACAGCTTTGGGGGTGTTGACATTAATATTGGTCAGTCAGAATGCCGCAGACCGCGTCAGCGGTGGTATTGCAACGGACAGCCGTAATCGACAAGGCTGCCATTCCAGCAGAGGCGGAGACAGGAGGGGACCTCGATTATTTTAATGGACAGTTGGTGTTTGGTCCACCTTGTTGGAATTTAAGCCGACATAGGTAATGAATAAGATGTATGTATCTTCGGCGTGAAATTCTTAAATTAAGCTAGAGCGCTGAAGCAATCATAATCGTGTATGTCTCGTCACTGGCTTTCATTTGATATACGGCAAGGTCAATTAATAGAAATAGAAAAGCTCTTGTGAGTACGTCCTTGAAATAGAAAGCTCTCGTGAGTACCTTGTCCTTTCGGCTTACTTACACAGAGAGAAAAAATGACTCCCATTCCTGGAGTGTCCCATTTGTCTCATGCTGTGAGTAGCTTCTGTGGAGTTAACTTAACCCTGGCGCAGGCAAAACTCCGTCCACACTCTGCAAGGAAGCCCCGCGTATCGTATCATGACGCCGGCCCGATCTACCCAGAGCGCGCTAAAAATCCACTGACGCGGGAAATGTCAGGGTGAAGCACCATGCGACTCTACTCTCACACCCTTTAAAAACCGTCGTAATTCTTCACGATTCTTGCGTGGCACTGCAGTGACACTATGATAACGCTGCAATGGCACCTTTCTTAGCACCTTGCAGCCCCTTTGCAGCTCCGTTCGAGAATGGCTCTGATTCCCCTCTAAAGCTCTGCTGACTCGTCTAATAAACATTTTGTACACCCTTCTTCTTCAGGTACACCTCGCTTATTACCAACTTTCTTCACCTGCATAATCTGGCTTGCTTTAAGACATACAGTGCATCACATCACGAAAAAACACGATATATCGCAAATAACACATTTATTTGCTGTGAAGAAAAAACATTTATAAGCAGCTTCCGTCAAAAATGGTCCCAACTTGGCATTATGCCATCAGACACCAGAAGTATCACTTCATGCCATCACAAATGACCTTCACGCCACTTAATGCTTGATGCTACATCACACCAACCCCCTCCCCTGAAAAACACCGTTTATGACCGAATTCCGCCACACTTGACTATCACATTACCTTCCTTCGCCAGACAGAGTATTTCAAGTGACCAAATATGACCAAACACTGTGTTCATGTTCTTGCCGCCGTTCAGAACATCCTTTTATCATCCTGAAAATCCTGTACAGAACAACACTACATAGTTTGTCATCCAATAGGACTTACCTAACGCGCAGCTTCCTCGATAGCCCGATCTTGTTTTTGGGCTTAGGGCTCCCACAGAGGTTTCGATGCTAAGGGCATACCGGGCTAGGAATAGCCCCGTTTTCCGGCAGAGATCGTATCTTTGAAGGTAGCCAAAGAACGCGACAACCCAGAACAGAAGTCCTTCCTCTTCTGTTTCACAGTTCACAATGGCGTTTCCCTCGACCGCGACACATGGGCCGTGCTCTTCGTATTCACGTAGGCTGGTGTACGGCACCTCTTCCTTGACATATGCCTGGCCCCCTTCTTTCATCAGCCACGGTGACATCCTCGGTGCGGCTCCTGAAATGGCAGCACAACTGAATTATACGTACTACGTCAGTTATAAAAGGTACTCTACATAGGTCATAGATTTTCACACTAGTACCACTATTTGTCAAAACAATTTTGACCAGAGGTGGGCGCCGCTACCAAATTTGAGAAAAAGCTACCCCTATTTCCGCTACCTTGGCTTGTTGACATCACTCTACTCCATTGATGTTTCGAAATTGCGAAACCGATAACCGCTTCACCGACGTTGTTATTTCTTTTCTAATAAGGCGATTCAAAACTGCTGCCCAAAATATGTTTTGTTATTCATTTGAGATAAATGGTACAAAAACTGCGTTTTAGTTTTATATTACTACATAATGTGAAGGCTCTATTGAAAGTTATTTATACCTACAGGATCGGATAATATGTGCATAATTAAATCTGTGTTTGTTTTGTTGGCCGATAAAAATGTTTGTCTTTTGGACGGACTAGGGGCGCTGAAAAGATTCAAAAGCCTATTCCAACCCGTTTAGAAAATAATGAGAGGTATAGGATAAGTCAGTCCCACCCCTCCCTGACAGGAATCGAGTTAAGAAAACCACAAATGCCGAAGCATCCCATAGTCTAAAACAGTATTCCGTGGATGATGGATGACGCTTACGTTTCAGCGGCATATCAAATTTAGCAACAAAAGTCACCACCATTAGCAAGGACAGACAGGTAGGTATAAGAAAGGGCCGACCAGTAGCGCAAAATTTCGTATTTGATTATCACCCAAGGCAGTCAAAAGATAATTCACTCAGATATTAAGAAATTTGTCAGTTGAAATTAATCAACACTTGACTCACCTCTCTATTCCTTTCGTCCACCATGAGCAGTAGGTACCCACAATTTTCCTGCCACGCTCTTCACTGTTTACAATGGCATCTGACGACTAAAAAATGGCGTCGTTTTGCTGCGCGCGTCCTGCGCAGTGCACCGCGATGACACCGACAAAACACCGGAAGAGAGCGCGCGCGAGCTGTGTTAACACTTCTGTGATGCTGATAGAGACAAGAAGGCGTATTGGGAGTGGCATTGCAGGTGAATGACGCCACCTTTACTCCATCAACACTCCTTGGGCGCTGACATGATCCTTCGATATTAGAGGAGGCGTCAAGCCGGTGTGAGTCGAGCCGGCAGTAACGCTTGTATGATATGAAAAAGACTCTCCGAAAAAATAATCGACGTGTTTTCTCAGACGAGTTTCTGTGTTTCACTGGTTTTTCATGGGAGTAGTCTTTAGTAATCATGGTGCAATTAAAGTGTTAAGGGAGAATTACACCGAATAGCAGCGTCAAAATTTTTCTCTGTGTTACCTACCTAACTATCCTTGAATATTGCTTTACACCTTCATATAGGCACTGCCGCATAACTGTTTGCACAATCCACCGACAATTTCTTTTTCTCAATGTTTATAATATCATTTAAACATTAATTTCCTTTTTATCGACTTGAGCTTGCCCTCCTCTCCAGCCGACCTACTGGATCCGTACCCTGTCCACTATCAGGTAAAAAGCATGGGCGAAGTCCTTATCTCTAAGCCAATCGTGCATAGGCTCTCATAATGTTCAAGCGCCGACACTGGTATGAAGCCTCTCTGACGAGTTATGACCAAAAAGGTGTTGGAATACTACACCCGGAGCTATTTTTCCCAGTGCAGCAAACACGCACGACTCGCTGGCTATTGGTCTTCCAGCAGACTGTTCCGGTTACAAATACAAATCCCAGACATATTGGAGCAAATTATTATTTTTTATCAAATGAACCCCAGTGCCTTACGTTACATACATACAAGAATGCGTGCTCAGTTACCATAAACAGCATGAAGGGGCGTAGCCAGAGGGGGAGGCGGCAGGGATAGCCACTCCCCCCCCACTGAAGGCCCGAAGGGCCCCCTGAGGACTCGCCCGCACTATGCTCTGTGGCCAAATTTGAAGTTTCATACCAGACAGGGCCCTCTTAAGCCATCTTCAGCACTCAATTCTGTAACAAGCAGGGCCCTTCTTACCCATCAGGGCCCTCTTGGCTCTGTCGCAGGGGCCCTTTTCGGGACGCTGCCCCCCTGAGCGAAATCCTGGCTACGCCCCTGACAGCAGGTAATATACACCCAGCCTGGAAATACATTCTGTGACCAAGAATTGGAGATTGGACTGCATGCGTCAAGGTTTCGATTATAAACTGATTTTGTCATCACTCTCTTAGGATATAATAAGAGGTCCACATGGCCAAAACACTTCATTCTGAAACAAAATACTATGGCGTAGATCTAGATTGACGACGTTCCTCTGAGAACTTTTGAGTTTACAGCTTGTGCAAAGCATATTCCGTATTCGTGTTCGGCTGTGCTGGACAGTATTGACACGAGCAGTGTACTGCCCACAAGAAGAAAAAAACGTGGACACCGCGACAAACTCAAACCGAACTCGGAGATTAGGTCAGGAAAGTCTAGCTTTCCATGATACGGATTAAACAAACAGTAGGTCATGCTGACTTTAACCTTCACACTTTGACAGATGAGCTCTCCATAGGCGGGTCCAGGATTGCCGATTGGGGGTGTCGTCCGGACCAGGGGGCGTCAATTTTGGCCGGCAAAACATCAGGTGGGCGCAAAATCATATCTGTGGGCGCCGATTCTCGCATCCTGGGGGAAGGGTGGGAAGCGACATTTCAGGGGAGCGCCATCGACATATCAGGATCTGCAAACTCTGCATAAGAAGGCAGAGCATCCTCCTGGCCTTTGCCTCCTTGTAATCTCCGTGAGATGCGAAGGTCAGGCTGGCGTCGAGTATGACACCAAAGGTTCCTTACCTTCATTCACCGTTCTAGCGGTGTACCATCCAGCAGGTGCGTGATATGGATCAGAGATTTGCGCAACATAAATGAGATGACAGGACATGTTTCTGGACTAAATTGCAGATTTTGGACCATGCCACTAAATTATTAATGTCTGCCAGAAAGGCGTCACTATCTTTTTTCGAATGAAATTCGATGGCACAGTTGAAAGGAAAGCGCCAATTCGCCAGTCTTATCTCACTATCAATACATAAATTTATTGTTACAGTGGTGTCACACTGCTTTGTATTCTCTCTAGTTATGCTACTTCCTTAACCCGCGCCCCACTGGGGACCGGCGCCACATTCGCCCCACGGGGGCATCAACGGCCTCCGCCTCTAACTCCGAAAATATGGGGGTTAGGGCAAATCTGCAAACTGCATTAGAAAGCTCGCATAAATTTAGTAAAAAATTGACTTGCATGTTTAAGCGTTCATATCAATGGTGTGACCTCCAGAGGCCGAGTTAGGTCACGATAGGCTATTTTTCCTCAAATATGCAATGCTTAAGAAAACTGGGCATAACTTATGCCATTAGAGCTATTCAGATTTGGCAAACTACACTGGATAGGGAAATATTAGACCTTTTCCGCTATGTGGAACGTAATGACCTCCCGCCAGTGGTTTGACCTCCAGAGGTCACCTCGGGACCTCATATGACCTGAGGTCACCATAGGTCCGAAAGTGACTTTGCCGTATATCAAATAAAAGCCCGTGATGGGACATACACGATGGTGTTTGATTCAGCGCTCTAGCTTAACTAAGTCAAAAGGTATTGCCAAAATACTGTTTTTAAACCCTGGTGACCTTGGATGACCTTTGCAAAGATAAAGGGCAAATGTGATCCCTGGGATCCGTGAAAGGGTGTCCAGAAACGCTTTTCTGAGCAAGCCAAGCATTCGCAATCGTTTTTGTGGCTTCTAGATCATAACAGCTTTTCCCTATGCTTTTTCAATGGGAGAGGTCACCTCGTGATCTGACCTCAGGTCACGAAATCGAACAATCCCAGGTATACACCTTAAAGTACCTGGAGGGGTCATGAATTGTGGGAAGTTTCAAATCAATCGACTGAGAAACGTAGCTCTTATAGAGCTCAAAATTTGAAGTGAGGTGACCTTGGTTAACCTCGCTTGGTGACCTGACCTTGGGTGACCCGGGGTAAAATATTTCAGGGATGGTGGGAAAATGATGGAAGTAGAGATAGAGCCCCCAACCGTGGTCCTACCTCTCGTTTTTCTGCTATCCCGAAAAAAACTTTAAGGGGGCCATCGATGCCCCTCAGTGGGGCGAGGGTTAGCAGCATTCAGGGGTGGAAAACCCACCAACTCACCAACTAGGGATAGCGACAGACCCAGAACATTGAAACCATCAAGTGCGACAGGAAATCTATACAATACCAGAACAGTTCCGACTGGCTAAATAACATAGTTTCCAGGGAAGTTTCAAAGAAAAGAGCTCACCCTGACAGGGTAATCACCGCGATGAACTAGAATAGATAACGCAAATTAGCTGCTTCTATTGAATTCAGGGGTGTTGTGGAAACCATTTGATAAAAATATGTCTTAGCAAGTTTTTCCTAACGCTAATTATGCCACATTGGTCTGTCATTAACTTCCCCGTTCGTGCTTATATAATTTCAACGTCTACGACTAGCCTGGAAATATCACAGATAATGTTTTGTGGCTAGAACGCATGTGAATGAACACCAATTGCACATTAGTAGTTCCATCCCTCCCCTACCTGTTAACTTACCACAATGCAGCGGTGGACCGAAAATTGGCGCCAACCGTGAGGATGGATTTTGCGCCCACCTGATATGTTTTTCCGGTCAAACGTGGCGTTCCCCTGGTCCGGGTGGCGCCTCCCCCGAAAGTTGCCCCCTCCCCCGATCAGCAATCCTAGATCCGCCTATGAATTTGACCACATTTTCCTTATATTTCTGCCTTTGAAACAGCACCATATATTAAAGAATCCTCACGCTCATAGTTCTCAGGGTGAACTGGGTTATCGCTGGCGTTCCATGCCAGCCTCGACGAGACCGCTCGGGGACGGTAAGTGGTACGAAACGTGAGATATGTCCTGGGGCGAACAACAATGTTTATTGGAGGGCAGTTAGCATTACGGGTGGTGATCCACTGGCACAACTGCAGCGATTTACGTTTTCTTCGCCTGTGTCTCTTCTGAGGATTTCCCAGTGAGATGCTGGGAGTTTGTGGGCCCCGATTATTATTATAAATACATGTTTTGTCGAACGCAAGTCATATAACTTTGATTCACTGATATTTCCAATATTTTTTGTTACTTTAAAATAATCATACAGGCTTCCGCGCTGTCTTCCGCGCTGTTGAGAAGACGCAGAAAGTTAGCGCGTAAGACGGCGAGTTACGACACTACTTCCGCCACAACTTAGCTGCGCGCCGATGGATCCCTCCAAAAGCCACTGCGTGCTAACTTATGCCCCCGCGCAGCTGCGCGCTGTCTACCGCGCGTCCGGATCCCCCCAGCCCTAGAGCATCAAATGACGGGTGACTGGTGGGCACTGGGCCGTTCATGGCCGTTCATTGGTGAACAAAGCATGGGGGACTGGTGGGAAAAATTCCCACCACTTTGTAGCTTGAAATATGCCCTGGTAAAAGTAAATTACTTTTCACTACGAGGAGTCATGAAAAACGCAGCTTTGCGTCCTCCCTCGTCAAAAGGGTTAGTTTCGATTAATTTTTCCCAAACCTATGTTGCTTTCCTTGAACATGCTTAGGAAAGGCTTGGTCCTGTATTACACTCGTAAAACTGTAGCTTTCTGTTTTATTCACCGTCTATGATTCCAAAAAAGTTTTTTTCTGGCAAAATTCGTGACAAACGTGGTCACAATGTGGTTCGTGGTCCGTAAGCCACTATGAATTAACACTTTTCAAGCTTGCGGTAAACTGCATTGCTGATATTTATAAGACATTAACATGAATAAATAGTCGTCTAATAGAAAATGCTTAGGTCTTCGATAATTGCAGATATTGACAACATCTAAGGTATTTTGTTCTTAATGACGAACAGGTAAGCCTACTGAGGCTTGACTTTTTATAATTTGTTGAAAAAGACATTATAGCAATGTTGAAGAGCATCAGGAAAAGTATTTATTCTAAATTGTGATATGAACAGGCATATAAAAATAATTTTTATATGAATTATTTTCATGTTAAAAATGGTAAATTTTGACTCTTAGTGGACGTAGTACGTATGGAGAGTCCTCTCCCCACCATCCCTAGGTCTATATTTCCAGCCTCGCAATAGGAATAGGTACTGCTCTGTATTACCATTTATCATTTTATAACCATATACCTCTTGGGTTTTCTACTTCACTACGAAATATGGATTAATATGTGTGGTAGAATTTCTTCCATCAAATTCATCCAGTGACAGCACACCATAGGTGTAGGAACAAGTGGCCCAGTTATGCTATGCCCAGGTAGGCTATGCCACTCTCCCAATTCTTAAGTTTTAACCATAGACCCCATTGCGTTGACAGTAAAACGGCTTCAAAACACGCGTTGCCTCCCCCTCCCCCCACCCCAAGTGTTCTGGACGTTTCTACACCCGTGGAGCTCACTTTCCAGGGTTATCACTTAATCACTATCAACTCTTTACTGATGAAGCCCAGCCACGTAGCCACCCGGTACGTAAAGGAGCGCCAGCAAATTCAGGATCCAGTGGGATGGGGAAGAAGGCAATTGGGCCGAGATTCTATTAACACGCGCATTGACGGGGGTCTGAGCCACCTTCGCATTGACGGGGGGGGCGGGTACCCGCCCCCCTAAGATCTCGAGAACCACGGTAGGTAGCGAAAAACGGTAAACGGCGTTGGGCTGCCCATCCACTTCTCCATCGAAAATATTTGAACTATTTTTTTGTCAGGTCACATTTAAGGTCACGAGAGGTCAAAACGTGCCCGTCATAGGGATAACATGTAAAATTCAGTTTTTCGGCCATTACATCTTAACAAGTAAAGATAGAGCAAAACGACTTGAACTATATGAATCCTCTTAGCAAGCCGAATCGAATGATATATAATTTGACCTTGCTAGGTCAAATCAAGGATTTGACCTGACCTGAGGTCAGGTCAGGGTCAAATTATATAAAATGCATATCATTAGAACCGCAAAGCCCAGGCGAGTCTAATGCAGCTAAAATAAATGCTCTATCACCATCCGTTACTGAGTTATTCCGTAAAAACCATTTTTCCCATGTATTTCCAATGGAGAGGTCATGCCTCGTACCTGACCTTAGGTCATCGATATCAAAAATACCGGAACATATGTTAGAGAACTCGGTGGGGCCATTATGTGATATGAGTTTCAATCGGATAAGTTCACCCTGCTCCGACTTATGCTATCTTAAACTTTTTTTGAGGTCGGGTCACTTGACCTGTACTGGTGACCTGACCTGAGATGACCTAACCTTAAAATTTTCACAGAAGTTGTAAAAATGATGAGGGAAAAGGTATACCAAGTACAGCGGCGCTACGCGCCGTCGTTTTTCTACTATCTCCGAAAAACCCGAGGGGGGCGGGTACCCGCCCCCCCCGTCAATGCGCGTGTTAAAGAGGGGAGGACACCACGACACAATTTGCTCCATGGAAAATGCTGTTGACCGGAGACGTGCAAAACTTAGCAGAAGACAGCTAAAAATGTTTTCTTCCGATTGTGCAAGATTGTACTAGTTTCTAATATATTTTTTAGAGTGAGAACCGTCTGGGTTTCAGTTGTACGTTTTCAGCATTTGGAGAGGGTCCATGGTCCTTTTGGCTCCTTGGATCCGGCAGTGCTGAAGTAGATCTATACAACCCAAGGTTGGGGGCGGGGCTCTGCTATGTTCCGCTGCTTGACACGTACCCCGCTGAGTGGGGACACATTTCGTTCACACCCCGCCTGCTGCTGCTGCTGCTGCTGCTGCTGCTGCTGCTACTGCTGCTGCTGCTGCTGCTGCTGCTGCTGCTGCTGCTGCTGCTGCTGCTGCTGCTGCTTCTGCTGTTCAAGTCGTTTCGCTCTATCTTTACATGTTCAGATTTAATGACCAAAAACTTAATTTACATTTTATCCCTTTCACGGCATGTTTTGACCTCTCGTGACCTTAAAGGTGACCTGACAAAAAATGGTTTAAATATTTTCGATGGAAAAGTGGATGGGCTACCCAACGCCGTTTACCGTTTTTCGCTACCTACCGTGGTTCTCGAGATCTTAGGGGGTACCCCCTCGTCGAAGCGAAGGTGGCTCAGACCTCCGTCAATGCGCGTGTTAAGTCAGGCGGTGGACACACGCCGGATCCGATGGATGATAACAGGGAGCAATTTCCCGTTGTGCCCATCCCCCTCCCCTGAATCCGCCAGTGAGCAGGACTTGGCCACGTTTGAGAAAATGTACCTAATACCGGTTCGATTCGTGAATAAATTTTAAACTGAATTGCGATGCACTCGCCGAGCCAGGCTTCTTGGGGCCTGCCCGGCTCATCTCTTCCCTAGTGGTCTGACTAATCCAATGGCACCTTAGTACAAAGAGACAAAAGTATGTTGCGTGAAGCCCGTGTCCTGCCCAGATAAATTGACTTAAGGTAGGCTTAACATAAGAACGTATTCAGAGTAGCCCAAATCATATCGTTTTCACATCACATTTATGCTTCATTTATTTGGAAATCCGATTTATGAATTGTCATTTACGGTTAAGGCTTTTCCCTTTATCCGATCCGAGCACTTTTATCATCACCTCACCTCCCAGCGTGGGGCCGTGTCTTCCCCTCATCCCCTCCCTCACAGTCGGCCAGGAAATCCGACACCGTACAGCAGTCAGCAAGCTGTAACCTATGACGCGAGTTTACTACGGCCAGAAAAGCACCGTATTGTATGGGAATTTTAGCCTTAGCGTCCATTTACTACGGTCACCAGCGACATTCACCGCCGCCTCGGATTGCCCTAGATGCTACGCGCTAACCTCCGCCGACGCGGAGCTCCGCGCGATCGCTCTTTCCCGAACATCCCTCCAAATTGCTGACGCGCAAACTTCCGCCCAAATCAGCGTGGGCGTAGGGAGAGCGTTGGCGGAAGCTACGCGCAACTGGATCCCCCCAGCTAGGAGTGCCTTTTCGTTGGGAACTCGTGCCCTTTTCAGCCGAATGCCCACCATTCTCAATTCCTTAAAAATATATCCAGTCTTTTACAGAAAATATATGTTTAAGCCCGTGGAGATGGAATAAGTTTCAAGGGAACAACCTTAATATAGGTACACACCTCTATTTTTAAAAGAATATTTGTAGCAACAAATGTTGCAAACGGTCCCTTATGGATTGACGTTTCAATTCGTACGACTTACCTCGAAATTATTTAAATTTGGATTTATAGTAAGAAGGAATCCGAGGAATGTTGATTTTCTATATATTCTGAGATTGGAGATAAACAGGTTGAATGTTGTTATTGTCAATAATATTCATATTTCTCTTTTTGTTTACAATTGTCTTCGCTCTTAACTTGACAAAGAATTGTGTCCGAAATGTTGGTTATTATCTTGGCCCATTGTCTTGAAAATATAGAATGAATGTAAATCCATTATTTTTAGAATTATTGATTTTCTATTTAGCAGCTGTAACCCCGCCGGGCAGTCAACCTTCCACAGCGCAGGGACAGACGGCAGCCGCAAAACGACACCGCTTCAAGTTGGCACTTATGAAGGCGACCACTTTTACAATGGGATGACAGCAGCTTATTTTATCGTCAGGGTGCGACGGTAAGGTTTGAAGCGGCTGTCAATGGTCTTTGGGATCAACACTGTATGGCCAAAATGATGTAGGGAAAGTAGAATGATTCTCTTTCAGCAAATTTAGAGGGCATTATGTGGTCCTTGGATATGAACGGTACAAGTAAAGCTGAAATCAAATAAGGACAAAAATATTTTTAATGACCACTTGTTGGCTGCTTCAATTCCTAGTGGAATTCGTTGATTGGGGTAATTTGCTATGAATGTCTCTTCTATGCCCGCGCGGGCAATGGAAGAGTCACTTAGGAAAGTTTCACGATGCACCAATTGCCAAGGTTATACGGCAAGGAGTCTCTTAGATCAGTCTGTTAGGTGCTGAGCGGCAGAGTGAGGGGTGCCGGGTTCAAGTCCCAGGCGGTTCAACTTTTTCGCTGTTCTTCGGCGTTGCCTAGCAGTGTCTCTGGGACTGCGTTTGCAACATATGTACCATGATTCGTGGGCGGACGAAGTTTACTACGACACGTTGATTTTGTTTGTCAAAAACGATTGCCCAGTTTTGGTACCACTTAGTGCACCGTTCTTCACATAGTGAATGGGTTCCGTAGAACACTTGAACTGTTCTCCTTCTCCATGGTTATGCGAATGTGGTACCTGACCAACATATATATATATATATGGCTTTATACATTTTTTAGGAATGCCTGGGAACCCAAAATAAAAGATAAAGCGAGTGTAAACGCATCTTTTAGATTTTATTGTTCTCATTTTCAGACTTACTTGTTAGTATAATTGGCTGTTATTGTTATCGTCTAGGTAGAAAAAACTGACAAAGCTCAGACATACTGTGCTGTCACCATGCGTGATCGTACGTAGTCTCCTGCGGAAAACAATCGGACACAGCGTCTAGATGATTGAGCTACATTCGATCGGACCATTTCATGTCGAAGTCACAGAGATGACACTCTCGCTCCCGCAGCACCCTTCTCCCAGTCAGCCAGAAGTCTGCGGCGTGCGATGTCCTCTGGGGCTGATCAGTGCGGGTGTGCTCCTCCACCTCACACCTCTGGCTCCAGTTCCACCATGCGCGGCACGTCGAACTCGTCCAGCTCGTCCCTCTGACGGTCCAGGAAGTGGTTGAGCTCCACCACCCGGTCTCTGTTCCGCTTCTCCTCCTCCCTGCGGCAGAAGAGAGCCGGTGGTCACCGGTGCCGCGGGCGGTAATGACCAGCTGCAGCATGGAATGCACCAGTGCTCACGTTTGGTTCTCAAAAAGTCCTATTTTAACAACGCTTTTCCAGTGCTGGGATTTAGCCGAGCCCTTAAGTTCTTTAACATCTGAATACATATCATCATCATTGTTGGAGAGTACGTTCATCAATTGCTCAAGCCATGTGACATCTATGAAACGGGCGAACTGACTTGTCCATGATATATAAAAGTTGATGTTCCATGTGCGCCAGGTCCAATTCTGCTTATATCGAAACTGGTTATGAAGCCTGGAAATGTGAGATTCTTCTATTCTATGTCACATGTACTATCATATTTGTGTGCGTTATTGAAAGATAAGAACCGGTCACAGCAGTGGCGACGGCATTTTTGTCTGCCTTCCTCAGCCACAGAAAGGATCGAGATAGTGCTAAACTCACTGTTAGCAGACTAAGTAATTTTACGACGGGAAAGCGCTCGGTTCTTGGACACACTTTTTTGTCGAGATGAGATAGATTGCATCAAAGTCAAAGCATTGCATGAGTTTCCGCTGATTGCATTACATTGTCATACGGTGTCTCCGTTAAAGGCTTAAACACTAAAGCACATCGGATGCAGCGATCGTATTGTCAAGTAGGAACATAACTGAAAATAGTTTGCTGTAGAAAACTATAGCAGGCATGGGCGCCGAAAGCGGGGGGGACGGGGGGACGCGTCCCCCCTGTTGGCCAACCAGGGGGGGACGTCCCCCAAAATTTTTGGGTCAATAGTCATTAGTGCTGTCAGTTACCGAATATGCTCAAAATTCGCCTCCAGTTGGTCAGCACCAGCCCGGGTCTGTCCCCCCGCGAAAATTCCGTGGCGGCGCCCCTGATAGCAGGGCATGCTGAATTCTTCCAGTGTGTGACGGTACTCTTAAGTAAATAATAATCTAACATGACCCTTACATTGCAGGAACTATAACGGAGGTGTGTAGCGATATTTTGCTCTTATATGCTACTGCCATACTATTGTTTCATTACAATATCTCATCTTTAAAATTTTCGTGTTCTACCCAACTTGCTGTACTTTCTCAAGAGGCCTGTGGAGTCCGGCCTGTTCGTGCGGGCTCCTCTCACTGCTAATGATTTTCTGGCATTTTCGCCGAGAAGCGAAATGCTGGTGGATGCAAGCGGCACACTGAAAAAGGAGATTGCAGCGATGCGATTGGTGCCTCTCCGAAGGCGTATCTGTTCCTGTTTTGGTTTTGACTATGCGACGTTTTAATTGTGACCATGTATTATATGTATTTTAGGTTCATTCTTATTCTGACTTCGCCTGTATTTAGACTACACTCAATAATACCTGTTGGCGATTAATACAAGAAACAAGATACAAGGCTAGCGCCCGGCACACATTCTCACGTGGACATGTTGTTGATGGTGTCGGCCAGCCAGCCTTTGAGCCTTGAGGTGAGACTGTCCTCCCTGGCGTCAATGGCCTGCATGTGGGCGTCGTGAGACCCAGTGACCACCGACATCACCGCCTCCTTGTCAGTGAACATCTGCAGCAGAGAAGGGTCACGGGTGACAGCGCGCATTCACCCGCCGCGCAGACAGTCGGTAACTGCCCACTGGGACAGCCGGTAACTGCCCAGCTGGGACAGCCGGTAACTGCCCAGCTGGGACAGACGGTAACTGCCCAGCTGGGACAGCCGGTAACTGCCAAGCTGGGACAGACGGTAGCTGCCCAGCTGGAACAGCCGGTAACTGCCCAGCTAGAACAGTCGGTAACTGCCCACTGGGACAGCCGGTAACTGCCCAGCTGGGACAGACGGTAACTGCCCAGCTGGGACAGCCGGTAACTGCCCAGCTGGGACAGACGGTAACTGCCCAGCTGGGACAGCCGGTAACTGCCAAGCTGGGACAGACGGTAGCTGCCCAGCTGGAACAGCCGGTAACTGCCCAGCTAGGACAGTCGGTAACTGTCCAGCTGGGACAGCTGGTAACTGCCCAGCTGGGACAGCCGGTAACTGTCCAGCTGGGACAGACAGTAACTGCCCAGCTGGGACAGCCGCCGCTCTGACAATCGGTAACTGTCCAGCTGGGACAGTCGGTAACTGTCCAGCTGGGACAGTCGGTAACTGTACAGCTGGGACAGTCGGTAACTGTCCAGCTGGGACAGCTGGTAACTGCCCAGCTGGGACAGCCGGTAACTGCCCAGCTGGGACGGCTGCCGCTTTGGGTATGATGTGGGCGTGACTAAGATCCGTAAGTTAGATGGCTTATATAAATCCAGTTGAATGACTTTCTGAAGTCGATAGGTTTTAAATCAGGCTAAAGGCTGTTGTTTTGAAGATAAGTCGTAAGAGGCATGCATTGAGGTTTCACATTAAAGGGAGTAAGGCACATTCGTAGTGTGATTTTTTTCTGAGATAGCCATGTGATAGAGACTTCCGAGAAACCACTTGATCCATGCTTCAGTTATGCCAAAACGTACTGTCGGCCGAGAAAAAAGTTCCAAATTCATCCTTTGTCGACGCCTCCCCCCGGCTGATTACGTGGCATGAGGTGACCATTAGTGCCAATGGGAACGTGACGTAATGCTTCCCCTCCTATGACCACAGAAGCCCTAACCCTTCTGAACCTCGTGCTAAATGTAACACGCACTGGTCATTGTAGATGTGTGTAACCTGCTGCCATGACTAGTTTAAAACGAGAAACATGGTTTAACAAGTGCATTGACGGCAGGAGGGGCGGGTGCCCGCCCCCCATTGGGTGTTTCGCAGATGGCCTAAAATCGGCGGCGTGGAGCGCCGCTATACGTGGTAAATTTGTTCTCTCCTCATTTTCTATGTAACTTTGTAACTCTATGTAACTTTGGCAGGTATGTGTGCCCAAACCCCAAATGACAAACAAACGTGCTTCCTTTGTATTCTCATTCATTCGCGGTGTAAAGGTACAGGAATTGTTGGAGTGAATCGTTACCACACCACGAAGTCACACCGACCCGATGCGGATGTTTTTGCATCTAGTAACGGGATATTAAATAATACAAAGATTTAGGCTTCTTGGCTATTTTCCAGCTGATTTCAGGCCAAATTGATAAGTATTAATAAAAATGACCCCAAAAACCGATTCAGTCTTAAATTGTACCAAGATGACACGTCTGCTGCAATATGAACTCCGAGGTGTATGCATACCACGCTGGCTGATATGTAAAAGGCTGGCCAAACTTTGTGTGAAAAATTTAGACGCTACACCAAAACAGTAACAAACTTCAGCATAATGTTCTAGTGTAAGTTTTGCACATTTTTACAATGGTTAGGAGGGTTGGTGGAAGCTCGAATGTGCGTACCTGAGTCGTCTCCTCTGGCATCTCTATGTCCTCGTCGTTTCGGATGACCTTCTCGAGCACGTGCAGAGCAAGCTCCGTTACCTGCCGAGTGAGGTCCATTGTTAGGATACCTTTGCTAGACTCGTGCCGATATTTTGATGAAATTGCAGTGGCTTCTATGCTGAGGACTCATAATGCTTTTAGGTTTTGCAAACAATTTTTTCTACCAGCACGCACAGTACAAATGCCTTCTTACATTTTGATCAATGCCTTTGACGAGTATATTTCACAGATCTGTAAACGCACGTGTAAATGCAATCTTTGCAAAGTGGCAGGCGCCCACTCACGCATACACGCCCGCTCATAGACAGTTGCACCGCAGGTCCGCCCATTTAAAAATTTTTTTACTTCTCACTAGCTCGCCTTCTCTCTAGCACGATCCACTGACTCAATGCTCCTTCCTCAGACGTTTCAAGTTTCCTTACTTGCCTATGTCATGCATGATGCTCAGACAAGAGTTAAAAACAATTGGGGTATTCGTTTCAGTCAGGCCCATCGGCAAACCCAAGTTGATCCCAGATATACCGGTCTGAATTCTTAAAAACGTAACATCTGCTGTGGGGTAAGAATCTATCGTGTGTAGGAATTGGTATCGAAAGCTGGGGGAAGAGAGACACGTCCCCCAACTCACAAGTCACGGGTGACGTCCCTATAAAATTTGGGTACTTGCACCAGGTTTTCCGCATTTTCTCCCTATTACCTGCGGGAAACTACGCAAATGTGGTAGTGAAGTACATCGCCGGTAACTTTTTCAGAGACACTCGATATGCCAACATTCATCTCCCGCTGTCCGTGGCAACGTCCCTGTGTGTGTACACATGCATAAGTGACGAGGAATTATCTACATGCAAAGAGCAGACCAGACACAATTTCTCTCAGTGCTCGGCTCACCCGTGCTGGGCGGCACAGCGCCTCACCTGTTCCGTATAAGTGGCCTCCATATCTCGCAGGGAGGCAAAGAGAGCGGCCGTCGCCTCCAGCATGCTGGACACCATGTCGGTGAGGTTGCGGCCGAACTCGCCGATCACCTCCTGGCCACGCGCACACGCCAGTCAGAGAACACAAACACGGCTGCGCGCCTCGAGGCTGACCTAAACCCAGCGCCTGCTGAGAACCTTGAAGAAGGATGTGCTGAAATCATAAGGCGCAGCCTTTTCCCTACACGTCCTCCGGGAATAGTGTTAGTCAAGCTATGCCTCTCAAACTCATATAAAAGTTGAAGGGCATAATTATTATTGGCTCGACTCCCTTATGAATAGTTCGGAGCATCAGCAGAATGTTGGACCTCTGGTATACTCGTCGACATAGGGAGGAGGGAGGATGAGGAGACTGCCCCTACTTCTTGTCCAAACAATTCCCCATTGCGGCCCAACTGACAAAGTTGTTACCTTTTGTAACCAGCTGGCGAGGAGGGAAGAAATGAGCTAAAATCCGTTATGGTTGATGATGTTTGATGTTCTAGAGGTTAAGTGTCTTGTCCTCAGCAGGTTAAGGCTTCACTGCCACCTCACCTTTTCCGGTGGCGACACAAATGATCTCTGGTTTCGGCCAGTGCCACCGGCGAGGCTGACCCCACTCCGCAATTCCCGCCCATCTTTACTCCACCAACCCCACCCACCTTCCCTACACTGTCACTGTTCAGCCTGACCCACAATCCACCGCCCCCACCCACCTTCACTCCACTGTCACTGTTCAGCCTGACCCACAATCCACCGCCCCCACCCACCTTCACTCCACAGTCACTGTTCAGCCTGACCCACGCTCCACCAACCCCGCCCACCTTCACTCCACTGTCACTGTTCAGCCTGATCCACACTCCACCAAACCCACCCACCTTCACTCCACAGTCACTGTTCGCCTGACCCACACTCCACCAACCCCGCCCACCTTCACTCCACTGTCACTGTTCAGCCTGACCCACGCTCCACCAACCCCGCCCACCTTCACTCCACTGTCACTGTTCAGCCTGATCCACACTCCACCAAACCCACCCACCTTCACTCCACAGTCACTGTTCGCCTGACCCACGCTCCACCAACCCCGCCCACCTTCACTCCACAGTCACTGTTCAGCCTGACCCACGCTCCACCAACCCCGCCCACCTTCACTCCACTGTCACTGTTCAGCCTGATCCACACTCCACCAAACCCACCCACCTTCACTCCACAGTCACTGTTCAGCCTGATCCACACTCCACCAACCCCGCCCACCTTCACTCCACTGTCACTGTTCAGCCTGACCCACGCTCCACCAACCCCGCTCACCTTCACTCCACTGTCACTGTTCAGCCTGATCCACACTCCACCAACCCCGCCCACCTTCACTCCACAGTCACTGTTCGCCTGACCCACGCTCCACCAACCCCGCCCACCTTCACTCCACTGCAACTGTCCAGTCTGACCCACACTCCAGCAACCCCGCCCACCTTCACTCCACTGCAACTGTCCAGTCTGGCCCACACTCCACCGCCCCCGGCGACGCTGACCGCTGCTCCTCCGCCCCCGGCGACGCTGACCTCCAAACCGTCGTTGAGCTGGACCTCGTCGCCCATCAGCTTGGTCCAGGTCTCAGAGCAGCGGTCGCCGTAGACCTGGATGGCAGCGTCGATGGAGGCCTCGGTCTGGTCGTTGACTCCCGCCTCCTCGGCGTAGTCGATGGCGTTGGCTATGTCGGCCAGCATTCCCTCCTTGTCGTCCAGGAAGTCATGCATCAGCCTGAGAGTGTAAACACATCCTGCTAAGGTGCTCAGATGTCGTTTAATGGGACAGGCACCACAACAAAAGTCACTGACTGGGCCATTATCTCTGATATGCCAAGTCGACTTCATTACAATGCACGAGGGTCTACATTGAGCTTTGAACTTTGACGAAAATCTGGAGGGAGATGAACCGATGAGTGCATAGGTTCCTGTAGGAAATGCGGTTGATATTTTTTAAAGAGTTTCGTAGAAAAATAATGAGCACAATGTTTTTATCAGCACTGTTAAAAGTAAATACACCTTTTCCCATTTCATACGGAAGGTTTTAAGTGAAACAATGTTAGATGCCTAAGATGTTTTCTCGGGATAGGGCATGAAGACAAAGCCTGTCACGATGTGGGCCAGGCTGGAATGAAGGCAATGGGCACGGGACCGACACTGGCTGTATGTACCAACGGCGGCACCGGCACTGACTGTACAAACGGCGGGACTGGCTGCGGGACCGGCATTGACTGTATAAACGGCGGGACCGGCACTGACTGTACAAACGGCGGGACCAGCACTGACTGTACAAACGGCGGGACCGGCACTGACTGTACAAACGGCGGGACTGGCACTGAATGTACAAACGGTGGTACTGGCCTCGGGACTGGCACTGACTGTACAAACGGTGGTACTGGCCTCGGGACCGGCACTGACTGTACAAACGGCGGGACCGGCACTGACTGTACAAACGGCGGGACTGGCACTGACTGTACAAATGGTGGGACCGGCACTGACTGTACAAACGGCGGGACTGGCCGAGGGACCGGCACTGACTGTACAAACGGCGGTACTGGCCTCGGGACCGGTACTGACTGTAGATGGGACCGGCACTCACTGCACGGCGATGTCCTGATCGGCGTTTCGCGCTTTGGTGAGACAACGCACCAGCTGAGCGATCTCCTCGGACCGCTGCTTCTCCTTCTCGATGCCAATGTCGAAAATCTGCTTACACACGGGAACCATCTGCTGTTTCAGCCTGCGTGAAGGTTGAATTAAGGATTTATCATGTTGTGAATTTGTCATTTTCTGAGTCTCCACGACACGCATCAGTGTGCAGCTTCCTGCTGGAAGCTCCCTGACTACTCTTCCAGCAGCGCAAATGCACGGAAATATCACTGGAAGGATACGCTGCCTTCAGCTCGTCTGCCCCGGGCATGTAGCTCAGGTGTTCGCCATCGTGGTCGTCCTCGAACAGAGCATCAAACAGCTGCCCCTCGTTCAGACCTGTTGATATACTGGCTGTGAATACTGACAGTGACCGGGGATATATCTGAAGTGACATCACGCTTACGTCAGCATAGACAAGTAACGTGAGAGAGCAGATTAAAATGTTAAGAGGGCAAACTGAGAAGAGGAGATGAGGTATAACAGGAGAAGATGAAAACAGAACCGCTGAGCTGACCTTCCACAAACGCCTCCCTGAACCGTTGCTGCTGCTCGTCGTCCTTCTGCTTGGTCAGCTTCAGCTCTTGGTCCCGCCGCTCCAGAAGCTCCATCTCCTCAACCACGTAGCTGCCAGCACGTCCGTACACACGGGATATGTAACAGAGGAACAACTGCAGGCACGTCAGCACATACGGGGATGTCACAGGGAACATAGCTGCAGGCACGTCAGTACACAAGGGAGATGTCACAGAAAAATATAGTTGCAGGCATGTTAGCGCATAAGGCAGATGTCACAGAGAAATATAGCTGCAGGCATGTTAGCGCACAAGGCAGATGTTACAGAGAAAGATGTGGGCACGTGGAAGCGTTTCAAAACTACTTGACTTACCCCGACTTCCAAAGAATTCGTTGAATCACAAACAGGGACGTGAACTTACAGCTCTGCGGGTGCCCGGGCGCCCGAATGAAAGGCCGGGTTAATATTAGAATATTCTTTACATTGAATTGTTTTTCATTTTCAAGACATTGAATTAGTTTTACCTATTTAAAAGACCTGTGTGAGGGCGAAAACAACTATAGTATCAGACCACCTCTTTTTATTTGGAGTTTATTGACAGTGTCTGAAATTCGGACCCCAATGATTTTGGAAACTCACGAAGTGGTGGATCTAGCCGGTCGGTTTGGGAGGGGCAAACCGAAGTCAAAAAGCAAAGAAAAAACACCACGCAGTGAAAAATTGTGCTATAATATGACTTGACGGTACAATTTGGGATATTTAAGGTGAAGAGCAAAAGAAAACGTCACGGGGTGAAAATTATGGGCTCAAAATAAATTTTCCTATCCAAGACCCAACATTTACACTGAAAATAACTGGTTCTGTTTGAAGTTGAGAGTTGAAGCGCCAAAATCCTTATAACCTAAAAAGGAGTCGGGATATAAAGGAGGTCGACCGCTTTGAGGACGGGGGAACATAGCTTTGCCCCGAGCTTTTCCGTTTGGGGGGGGCAAATGTCTTTTTGCCCTCCCCCTAGATCTGCCACTGAACCCACGCCCCTGGTCACTGGGGTGCTTTTCCTGCGCTATGCACATTTTGCGGAAATATTTATGCTGTCTGCACATATTGTAAATGAAGCTGACCAAGGTCATTATAGGCATGCAACAGTGGCCGATCCAAGACTTCGTTTCGGGGCGTGGGAGCTAGGGTCTTGACACTCCTCCGCCATTACCTCGGAAGAGCCTCCGGCTATGGATTTTCTATGGGCGATCTGAAATGTTTCTTTTTTTGGGTGGGAAGGTTTGAGCCCCTAGCTCCCCTTTTATTGGTCACTGATATGCAATAAATTATGGAAGATGTGGGTGTGAGGTCTCCAAACCAGCTATGATATTCCTGGCTAGGGAAGGTTGAATGATGCAAGTTTAGAAAATTAACTCATTTTTCACAATTTTCCATTCAAAGTGGCATCACTTTATTCAATCTCACCAGAGCCCTACTTCCCATTAAAACAAAGCAAAACCACTATAAAGACCAATGACCCGTCATGCCTGAAACATGAGCACACACAATCGCCAATACGAAGCGCCCCCCACCTGTGCTTCTTCTGGCCTGCCTCGCGCCACTCGTCCCGGATAAGTCTGTAGTCGAGGAAGGTTAAGTTGCTGAGGAACGCCGCCACATACTCGGTGTACTCGGGATCCTCCGACACGGGGTTTCCGGCCAGCCCCAGCGACCCCAGTGACGACAGCTGGCGCAGGTACAACAGCTGAGAGCAGCACACACACGTACCGGGTAAATCCGGTGCAATCGATCGCCACCTTAGTATTCTGCTGCTTCGATGTGAATTCACCAAACAGTAACAAAAAAGGAGATCGCCTCGTCTGTTTTTTATCGACAGCACAGGCACTAACGTTCTCAAGCTTGTCGATGCAGTTGTTGCCAATGGAGAGGATCTGAAGCTTCTGCTGGTTATCCAGGCCCTCCAACTTTGAGATCTTGTTGCTGAACAGGCTCAAGTCCTCTAAACTGCAGCATAAACCGTTTTATCTGACAAACACGAAACTACGTTGACAATTTTGGTCGTGTTTTAGCGATAACGCGGGATACATTTCGTGGAATTAAGTCTTCCAACCCACTGTTTTATTGATATCGATGAAGCATATAAAAGAGAAACATGTCATTATGTCAAATACTAGAGCAATAGAATGGTAAGAAAATGCAAAACCGACTCGTGCTTATTCTAATTTCCAATGTTTAACAAGCTTAATGCCAGTTTAAAGCTTAACCCCTTTCTATCACTTTCCAGGAATAGGTACTCAAAGAATAAGGCGTCCTAAAGTAAGATAGCAGCATTACATTATCACCGGGGAAGGTTTAAGTAATAATTGCTTCAAGTTTCGCTTACTTGACAAGCGCATCCAGGTTTTCGATAACTTCGATGCGATTGAAGGAGAGGTCGAGCCACTTGATGTTCGGCATGTAGAACAGGCCTTCAATGCGCTCGATGATGTTATTGTCCAGCTGCAGTTTTGTCAGGGCCGTAAACTCCCACACATTGGCGATCCTTAGAATCCCTATAACAGTGTAACGAGCAACACTACACTAACAATTCATTGCACTTCGTTTCTCTCATCTCCAAATGCCTAATTGGTCGAGTATTATTGTTTTATTTTTCAGACCGATCAGCTATATCATAAGTGTTAGACATTGCTAAATGCGTGTGTGGAGGCCCAATTATGTTAGAACTGTAAAACGACAGACATTTCGCTTTTATAGCTTCACCAGGGTCTCAAGCATGCAAAATATGATTGAAACACAATTCCAATGCAATTTAAAAACAGCAACACAATAGGCAAGTAGCGTATCTAATCACTTCACACTTCGAATACAAACATGTTGTATTTTATAGCAGCATATTGCTAGTTTGTATTGAATAACGCATCTAATAAAATCACACTTAGAACACAAGAATTTGTATTCAGAGTGTGATGTGGTTAGATATAAGCACCCGGCATACTGACTATGTTAGATCCATTAGCGTCCCCACCAGCAAAAATTGAGGGGGTCAGCCAAACTTCAACCTGATGCTGACAATAAACTTTTCACGTTAGAACCACCAAAAAACTCTTCGAATTTGGGCTCCTCGTTGCACTCCGTAGTCCTCACCGGCCGGTTATACAAATGTTCGATTTTCTCCCATTTTGACTGAGATCAGGAAATTCTGGGCCCAAAAGTTGGGGGTCCAGGCCCTCTTGGCCCCTCTTTTCCGATGATTATGGTTAGATCAGATGGTGGCCTTGACCTGACCTTATGTCAGTTCAAGGTTTGGTCAAGGTCAGGAAGGTTTGGACCTATGCACTGGAAAATAAGCGGCGTCACTCTTATTTCAGCAGTTCAATCAATGTTTCAAAACTATTGCTGCCACTTTTGGAGTGCACGCGTTTCTCAAATAAAAAAAACTGCACATCGCATCTCCAGATCCATTTTCTCTCCTGAGCGAAGGTCTTCTGTTCGGTTATGACTCGATTTCCTACCCTGCTTACAGTGCACCGCCAGCTACGTCTCGCCGGAGCCGACGTGTTCGTCACCTAGCCTCACCAGATTATATCAGTGCTTTTCTTTGTTAAGTCTACAGAAGAGAAATGCAATATTTATCCTTATTCAAATAGCATCCGGTAAGGACCGAATAATTGTAAGTTGTATAATCAGCTGGTGCGTAGTGCAACTTCGCATCTAATTATCCTAAGGAGACCATCCGACTGTAATACACCAAGACAAGAGCGCCGCCACGGAATTTTTACAGGGGGACAGACCCGGCTGGTGCTGACTGGGGGGAAGCGAATTTTAAGCATATTCGGTACCCGACAGCATTAATGACGATGGACCCAAAGCTTGGGGGCACGTCCCCTGGCTAGCCAACAGGGGGGACATATCCCCCGTCCCCTCGCTTTCGGCGCCCATGCCCCAAGGGCTTATATACTTCAAGACATGGTGCTCAAAGCAACGAGATGACCACCGCAGTGCCATGGCACGGCTATACACCTCCTCCCACGCACCCCCGGCAGGTCGGTAGTAATTGTTCGGGTTTAAAGACGAATCAACTGCCAAGGTTATACGGCATCGTCAGCTCTCACCCTGTTGGGAGGGATTTGGAAGGTCAGGTCAACTTATTCAGAGGCTCTGCTGGGACTTGCAGCCGAGACACATGGCTCAAAAGACAGAAACGCTATCCACTGAAGCACGCATCCCGTCACAAAGATCAAGTCACGTGACCCGTCCCCGGCACCGGCGAAGGCTGGCGGTAATCCAGCGGCCGAAAACACGGTTTGACGCGGTGTGCCCAGCTGTGACATAAGGCTCAGACCGCAGCAAACATGGCACCTGTGAGCTGCTGGAAATGAGGCGCAAGCACAGTTCGATGTCTCTGCATAACTGTAAAAAAACGCCAACTTCTCAAAACAAACTCCACATGGGCACCTTAAAACAGCAGGTAAACTTACCGAAAGTTATAACCCATTTCAATTATTTACTAAGAATGTGTTTATTCAATAAACCATTTTGACCAAAGAGCGCGTCAACCATAAGCTCATATGGCGCCCATCGGAACGCTGATTTAATCAATCGCGGAGCCGAGTCTAAGCCAATGACCTCAAGAGGAGGAGTCCAACGGGGTCGAAAAGCGTAAAAAACAGTGTTTTAAATGAAATGGGTGAAAACGGGGCCACAGGAAAGTTACTTACGCCGTTCCTGGATGTTCGTGCCCGCTGTGTCAAACATCTCGAACATTGGATCGAAAAAGACGGGTCTTGCATGTTGGGTGGACTTTGCATTTGCTGTAAAGTCACGCTTCTATTACCGATTTTTGGGCAAGGGTAAGTGTTCACCTTGCACTCTCTGGGGCTGAGGCCTGGCTCCGCTGGCGCGCTCTGAAATCGCCCGTGCCTGAATGTGAACAGAGCTAAATACGTAGCTAAATTGGATGCATAGCATTACTATGATACAGCTTGTTATTTGTTGAACCCTATAATGCACTCGAAAAACGCGGCGTGGAAATCATAGGGGTAAAGAATTCTACATTTTAGGCTTCAGCATGTTTTTTGCTACAGAAGAAGTTTCGTTTAAGTCCGTAACGAAACTTCCTCTCCTAAAATGTTCCATTCCTGGTGCTGAAAATCCAGCTGAAGCTGTAACACCAACTTGCTGTGCTGCTGTAGGCTATGGGATGAGCTGATTTCCAAAGGTAATGTCCAATAGGGTGCGTGTTGCAACACTTTTTTCGAAATCAAAACTTTTTCACGCAGTTTTTGACGGTAGACACAAATATAAGGACAATCCTGAAAAATTCGTCATTTTCTCAAACTTCTCGATTTTTTTACTTTTTAACCCTCCCAATGGGGTGGAAGGATGCTGACTACCCCTCTCAGATTTTTCGTCGTCGCGGAGAAACGACGGTGCCAAGCGCAACCATACTTGGCACAGCTTATCATTAATCAATTCTACAACTTTTCCTCTAACAATTTTAAGTTCGGGTAATCTCGGGTCAGGTCACCAGGCCAGGTCAAGTGACATCACTTCAAAAATTTTTGGGATTGCATAACTCGGAGTGGGGTTTATTTATCAATGTGAAACCTTTTTCATATAATGGGTTCACCGGGCACTACAAACTGTGTTTCTGTATTTTTTATATTTTTTACCTAAGGTCAGGTACGAATCATGACCTCTCCGTTGGAAATGCATGTGGAAGGCAAAATTTGCCGAAAAATGTTTCTTTTTCTGTATATGAAGCTTATAGGGACTTATTATTCCCGGGATAGTAGTATCCAGGTCACCCGCAAGGTTCATTTTGCAAGTTTTGACCCGTCACCTCTGAGAGGTCACTTGGGTCTACGTAAGCACGTTTTGAGACTTATGTCAATAACAGCGCAGTAAATTGCAATAGAGCTCTCATTTGGATACCACTATATTTTATTTCTCATTACGAGTCGATTGATATGCATATTGACTATGTTTAGTTCGATGATGACCTTGACCTGACCCTAGGTCGTGCCATTTTTATACTTTGATCTAGTATGGTCATATTGTACATCGTTCAAATCGTCATAAAGAGAGGAATCGAATGGCGTTTGAATTTAGGCTCTAACTTAGCTCAGCCAAATGTTAGAGTAAAGTGTTCTCAATTGTGCTATTTTGACCTTTAATGACCTCAATATTACTCTGAGCTAAAACGTTATGGGAAGAGTTTCTTAATCGGTTCAATTGTCTACCAAACCATTCTTGCGCTTTTTCACTACCCTGCTCAGACGAATTGCCGCCCCGGTAGCTCAGTTGGTAGAGCGTTGGGCTCCGGTTCGCTGCTCAGAAACATGCAGTGGCAGTGCATGTCCAGGCGTGAGATCGGTTCCCCTGAGACGCTCCTGCGCTCAATAGTTTATCGGACGAAGGTCGGCCGGCAACTGACTGGTGAAAGGGTGACCTGAGCGGGCGGCCGTCCCCGTGCTTTGTGGGACGTTTAACTTTGGCTTCTTAATTAACCCTTCATTGTGGCAGTTGCTCGTTCGGGTGGTGGGGTTGGGGTCTCCGTGACAAGTCCCTTGATGACTTTAGTGAGACTCCGACTCCAACAGCCGTACTCGCAACAGCCGTACTGTGTGCGTGGCACTGCGCTCTCCATGTGCAGCAGTCTCAGAGTCATCCGGAACGGCCCCTCAGACTCACATCTGCGTATGGTGCCAAGTATGGTCACGCTTGGCGCCGCCGTTTCTCCATGACGACGAAAAAATCTGGGGGGGAGGGTAGTCAGCACCCTTCCGTCTCACTAGGGGAGGGTTAAAAAGTGAGAATCCGTTGCTTAATTCCGAGAAAATGACGATTTTTGCAGGATTGTCCTCATATTTGTGTCTATCGTCCAAAACCGCGTGAAAAAGTTTCAATTTCAAAGAAGTATTGTAACGCGCACCCTAATGTCCAATCACAGATGCCCGGCCCGGTGAACAGAACGATTCAGTCCCTCATCTGCAACCTAGACTGTACCGCATGTCTTTTTAAAATGAGACTGCGCCGCTGAGCAAATCTGTGGCTTAGGGTGCCCCCGCAAGACAGCAAGACTCTATGGACATGTAGACTGTACCGCAGGGCAATCTGCGGCTTAGGCTGTACCGCAAGGCTTTGTTGCCCATTCTAGTTTTATGACGGCGACCCCACGCAGGGATCCGAAGAGCTTCGGATCCCTTATTTCCAGTATCAGCTCTGGTGCCGGCTGGCACTACGCAGGAAATAACAAGACCTCTGTCGGAACATTGACGAGACTAAAGAGAATTGAATGAGACCTATAGATTAACCACATCCATTGATTACAGGGCTTGGGAATTGGGGCTGGTGGGCACTCCGCTGAAAAAGACTCAACGTTCGATCAAATGGGTACTCGCATATCACTGAGAGGACACTTAAAACGCAGTAACCTGTTTGCAGTATACAGCAGTGTGGATTTCTATCTCTTTGGGGGTGCCTCAGCACCCCCAACGATGTGCTGGGCACCTCCAATGGTGATATGGGCACCCCACCAAAAGGTGAAGCAAAGTCCTTATAAACTGCGCAAACGGGAGGGAAATTATCCACAAATACCTGTTCAACAGCGCTATAGTGGCATTGTACATCTAACCTAAAACTTAATACAACGGAAAGCCTCAGACATAATAGACAATAAACATCGTTGATGTTTCGAGTCCCGAATTATATTTTGTGCCTTTTCATCATCCAACACGGTGCAAAGCAGCACGTGTTTCCCTCCACTGTTATATTATCTGGTTGTACTTCGGCAGCGCTCCCCATTAGTCCCACTCTCCATAACTCGCCCGATGGTTAAGTTTTAGATTTATGAACCTCTCTCCTCCTTCCCTCGGTTGCCATGGGACTGAGCCCCAGTCCTCTCCAATCACCAGAAACTCATTGTGACACTCTCGACTTCAGCGAACTCGGCCGCCAGCTAGCCTGTGCTGACTGCCGCCAAATCGCCTGTACCGAAGAGCAGCCTCGGATGGTGTGGCAAATAAGCAAGCCAATCGAGAGCAAGGTATGGCTAGAAATGTTTAAAAAGTAATGTTGATACAGATCCTGGTTCATGGTTTAAAGCTTCATCATTTTCATGGATAAATTTCCGCTGAATTTCTCGCGATGCAAGTGAACGCGCCTCCACCAATCAGCGGCCGCCAACCACCGGCTGCCGAGATTGCCTCAGGCACACTAGGTTACAGAGGTCACGCTGGGCGCTGCTGACGCCAAGTTCAAGGCTCGGTGGGGAGGGGTCGCGGGGCGGAGTGTAATGCTTACATGTGTGGTGTTGAAAATGGTGGTCGTTGTGCCTGGTGTCAGACTGAGGAATGGGGACCGGTGTAGGAGACATTCTGTGCACGTGGGTAGATATGGGTTAGGCCTTTGTGCAATGTAGAGTGCCGATAACACTGGAAAAACATAAGTGCGAGCTCATGAAATGAGTTGGGTATATGAGCATGCTTAGCGGACAAAATTTCAGGCATCAATTTCGAGTCCATAGTATTTTTCGGTAGCAGGGTAGATGATGCAGCTTTTCAAACTTTTTTTTAATTGAGACACTTACTAGCAATACAAACATACGGTGAATGTGAATACATGCTTATCTGACATTTCATGCGTATGCAACACTAGAAGTTTAACACGCGCATTGAAGGGTCTGAGCCACCTTTGCCTAAACGGGGGGGGCGGGTACCCGCTCCCCTAAGATCTCGAGAACCACGCTACGTAACGAAAATGGTTAAAAGTGTTGGGTAGCCCATCCACTTTTTTCATCACAAATACTTGAACCATTTTTTCAGGTCACATTAAGGTCACTAGAGGTCAAAGCTTGCCGTCATAGGGATGACATTAAATGAAGGTTTTTGGTCATTTCATCGGAACAAGTAAAGATAGAACAAAATAATTTTAACTATATGAATCCTCGCAGCAAGCCGAATCAAATGATATATAGTATGACAATGGTAGGTCAAATTAAGGATTTGACCTAACCTGAAGTCACGTCAAGGTCAAATTGGGCAAAATGCGTATTATTAGAACCGTAATGGCAAGGAAAATCTAATGTCATTCATATAAACGCTCTATCGCTATGCATTACTAGGTTATTCAGTTAAAACTATTTTACCCATGCATTTCTTTCATGGAGAGGTCATGGCTCGTTACCTGACCTTAAGTCATCGATATAAAAATTACCTTATACATTTTTTAGAGAACTCGGGAAGCCATTATGTGATATGAGTTTCAATCAGATAAGTTCACCTTGTTCCGACTTATGCTATCTTAAAACTTTTGTGGTCAGGTCACTTGACCTGTACTGTGGTGACCTGACCTGGCATAGCCCTAATCTTAAAATTTTACAAAAAATTGTAAAAATGGTGAAAGAAAAGGTGTGCCAAAAATACGGCAACGCTACGCGCCGCCGTTATTATGCTACCTCCGAAAAACCCGAGGGGGAATGGATACCCGCCCCCCGCCCAACGTCAATGCGCGTGTTAAAATGCTAAAAATGACAATTTGAGGCGGGGAGATAAATAGGTTCTGATCGTGTAAACAAGGGAGGGTCCAAGGCAAAGCAAAATATGTCCCAGGGAAATGAATGATAAGTATGTATATTCTAATGACATGTATATCACTGTATTCCTTAAGCATACGCCATTCTCCTTCAACTTACTACAATGTAGTTTCGATGTCGCCGCCACTCGACCTCCAGGCAGCCATGAATCCACCGTGCACGGACGTCTAACCGTGATTGT
>JAOTON010000955.1:0-120325 GCA_034440635.1 Lepas anatifera | reverse complement strand
AGTCTGCCCTGCTCTAATCAAGGGATAAATTCCCCACCGCCCCAGTGCCATCGCCGATTACATAGTCACTCTATTACAGTGCAGAGCAAAAAGAAGCAAGAACGAGGGATATTCTATCAGATTGGAGCAAATAATAACCAGCCAGAAGTACGTACATAGGCAGATCCAGGGTTGCCAATGGGAAGCACCTTCGGGGAGACGCCATCGAGACAGGCAGGCACCACTTTGACGAACAAAACCTATCAGGTTGGCGCAATTCCTATCGGTGGGAGCCGATTTTTGCATCCTGAAAAGGCGGGAAGCGACATTTCAGGTCGCCATCTGTGCGTCCGAGGTGGTGCTGTGACCATGTCACCAGGGGGCGCTGAGGGGTGGAGTAGGGGTGGGCATACGTGCCTCCTTAACCCCCTCCCTGGATCCGTCTGCAGGTAGAGATCTTGCCCTCTTTCTGGATCTGCTGGATCTTTCTGGATCTTCTGGATCTTTGCCCTCTCTTTCTGGATCTGCCAAGCTTTTCTAGTAACCGTAGATACGGCCAAGCTGTTTTCTGTTGTACTGCCAAAAATACAGTTTTAGAGTACTATTTATATGTACTGCCATCCTTATGTACTGCCAGTTTTATCAATAACTCTAAAGAGAGTTGCCAGGATTGATTTGATTACATTCGCCCTCAACACGACCACCGCGGTATTTATGACGAATAGGTCATATGAGAGGAAGCGGTGTTTAGGACGGATGCGTCATAAACACCGCCGTTTTTATGACGAATAGGTCATAAATACTGCAAGCGTTTCTAGCGTTGCTGGAGCGGAAATGCGTTTCAGAAAAGAGGTGGACTGAATTAAAGGAAGCTTTCAGCAAGTCCACGGCTTTGAATACGCCATTTTGGAAGCGCATAGGTGAGCGCGAGGGGTTGCTTGATTGCTTCGGCCTGTCTTTCACAATTTACTAGGGATCATTACGGATTTCAATACAGGCTGTAAGCGATTATTTAAAGCATAGTCTGAGTATGTAACATTGTATTTTCTACTTAACCCTGGCTGGTAGATTTAGAGGTCAGAATGGAAGGTACCTATACGTGTTATGCTCTGTCAAGGGAATTGCATGCCAGATGGAAGGCCACATGATTACCTTGGAATACCCTAGGTGTACAGGTATTTTTTAGGTATTCCCGGTGCCTCTCATTTGCGCTGTCATTGAGCTCATGATGAGCCATCACCAGACTAAGTCAGGATTTTGTACAATATCTCTGCCCAGTGTACGTCAATGTTCTTGAAGCAGGTGGGGAACAGCGAGTTGAGGACCCAGTCCCTACTTTATTGGGTTGTGAACTTTATAAGGCTTGGTACAGTATGTTTATTATATACATTGTGATCAACAGCTTAAGGGAATGAAGCTGGTTCCCACTTTTCCGAAGGTGGGAAGTTTTGACGTCCTGTTGGGGCAGCCTCGAGAGAGGCTGACCTACCAGTTTGGGGCTGCTTTTGCCCCTTTTTGGGGCAGGTAAGAAAATTTTGTGGCAGAAAATGACCCTGAAGTGGACATAGGCATGTGATTTTTGTTTTCCAGATACTCTCCTGTTGTGTAAAATCCAGCCTGCAAAGTATGGCAACAGGCCGGACGAGTCGCACCAGCCATCTAAAATTCTCTCACCACCAGCCTCCAAGAAGTTGCAGAAATATGTCATATACATGGGAGAAAACGCACCCATTCCTACCCATCCAATGCAATGCTACCTCTTATTACTAAGGGACTTTTTCTCAAGCCACCTCGTCTGTCTTAATAACCATTTAGTATTTGTTTGGTTTAATTGTCACCTTCCTCTCACCAGTCTTACAAATTCGCACCAGGTTGATACAATTTGCACCACTTGCTTCTATCTCTAAGGGCACTCACACTGACGAGATCTCGTCAGAAATGTCATACTTTGCAAACTGGTGTGAAATGAACATTCTTAAAGGGAATTTGGCACCTTGGTCGAATCGTGGAATTTAGTGCAATTAGGCGTACTTTTAGCCAAAAATAATGAAACCACTCATGATTTCTGTGAAAAATGTTCAATAAGCTCAATATTTTGTTTTTAAAAATACTCCTCTAGGAAAATAAATATCTGCCTGTGGATGTCATGATCTGGCAGCCACTACCATACTTGAAACGCTTTAAGGGCTTCGATTCGCTGATGCTCATTGTGACGTCAGCATATGTCATCACCCCGGAAGCTCACAACAATGGCCGCCTGGTGGGGGCTGATGAGGGGGCTGGTGTCAGGTAGGTTTTAGCTTTTTCTACTGAAATATTGAGTTCCAAGACAAATGATATATGGAGTACCGGGTTTTCTGACTTGCTTTAAAACTTGGCTATCTCATTTAAAATCATGTTTTGAAGGTGCCACATTCCTTTTAAGCACCAGCGGAGGGAAAGTGCCCCATCCACCGAATTTCTGTTCACTGACTGACTGATGACGACTGACTGACTGACTACTGACTGACTGACTGACTGACTGACTGACTGACTGACTGACTGACTGACTGACTGACTGACTGACTGACTGACTGACTGACTGACTGACTGACTGACTGACTGACTGACTGACTGACTGACTACTGACTACTGACGATCCGACTGACGATGACTGACTGACTGACCGACTGACTGACTGACTGACTGACTGACTGACTGTCGACTACTGACTGATCGACTGACTGACTGACTGACTGACCGACTGACTGACTGACTGACTGACTGACTGACTGACTGACTGAATTGACTGACTGACTGACTGACTGCTGACTGACTTCTGATATCTCTTCTGACTTGCTGCTGACTGACTGATATGTACTGTCTGTCTGTCTGTCTGTTCGTCTGTCTGTCTGTCTGTCTGTCTGTCTGTCTGTATGTCTGCCTGACTGTTTGACTGTCTGCCTGACTGACTGCTGACTGACTGTATGTCTGCCTGACAGTGTATGTCTGCCTGACTGACTGTCTGACTGACTGACTGTCTGACTGACTGACTGACTGACTGACTGACTGACTGACAAAATGACTGGATTTCTCTTTATTTTTCTGTATATCTGCCTGGATGTTTCTGTATGTCTGTCTGACTGTCCCTGTATGTTTGTCTGGCTATCTCTGTATGTATGTATGTCTGGCTGTTCTGTCTGTCTGTATGTAGACCTGGCTTCCTCTGTCTGCCTGCCTGTCTCTCTGTCTGCCTCTGTATTCTCTGTATGTTTGTCTGCCTGGATGTCTGTGTATTTTTCTGTATGTATGTCTGACTGTCACTGTATGTCTGTCTGCCTGCCTGCCTGTCTGACTGTCTGTCTGTCCCCCTGACTGTCTGTCCATCTGTCTGCCTGACTGTATGTCTGTCTTCCTTTCTGACTGGCTTCCTGACTGTCTTCCTTACTGCCTGACTGACTGTGTCTGTCTGTCTGTCTTCCTGCCTGCCTGCCTGACCTGACCTGACCTGGCTTACTGACTGGCTGACTGATTCTGTCTGTCTGTCTGCATTTTTCTGTATATCTGTCTGACTGTTTGCCTGGATGTCTGTGTACTTTTCTGTATGTCTCTGATTGTCCCTGCATGTTTTTCTGGCTATATCTGTATGTATGTATGTCTGTCTGTTCTGTCTGTCTGTATGTATGTAGACCTGGCTTCCTCTGTCTGCCTCTGTATTCTCTGTATGTCTGTCTGTCTGGATGTCTTTGTATTTTTCTGTATGTATGTCTGACTGTCTCCATATGTCTGTCTAGCTGTGTCTGTATGTCTGTCTGGTTGTCTGTATGTTTGCTGTCTCTTTGTTTGTCTGCCTGTCTGCCTGCCTGTCTCCCTGTCTGTCTGCCTGCCTGCCTGACTGTCTTTCTGCCTGTCTGTCTTCCTGACTGTCTGTCTTCCTTACTGTCTGTCTGCCTGCCTGCCGCTACCTGCCTGACTGTCTGTATGTCTGCCTGACTGTCTGTTCACCTGACAGTATGTATAACTGCCTGACAGTCTGCCTGTCTGACTGACTGTCTGTCTGCCTGTCTGATTGTGTGACTGACTGTCTGCCTGCCTGGATGTCTCTGTCTGTCTGCCTGCCTGCCTGTCTCAAAGTTTGTCTGTCTGCCTGACAGTCTGTATGTTCATCTGACAGTATGTATGTCTGCCGACGTCGTCGTGACTGTCTGTCTGCCTGCCTGTCTGTCTGATTGTGTGACTGACTGTCTGACTGTGTGACTGACTCCCCTGCCTGCCTGACTGTCTGTATGTCTGCCTGACTGTGTCCGTCCATCTGTCTGCCTGACTGCCTGTCTGCTTGAATGTCTGTCTGTCAGACTTTGTCTGTCTGGCTGTCTGCCTGTCTGCTTGTCTGCCTGCATTTTCTGTATATCTGTCTGACTGTCTGCCTGGATGTCTCTGTAATTTTCTGTATGTCTCTGACTGTCCCTATATGTCTGTCTAGCTGTCTCGTATGTATGTCTCGCTGGCTGTTCTGTCTGTCTGTATGTACTTAGACCTGGCTTCCTCTGTCTGTCTGCCTACCTGTCTGTCTGCCTCTGTATGCTCTGTATGTCTGTCTGCCTGGATGTCTCTGTACTTTTTTGTATGTCTCTGACTGTCCCTGTATGTTTTTTATCTGGCTATATCTGTATGTATGTCTGTTCTGTCTGTCTGTTGTATGTATGTAGACTTGGCTTCCTCTGTTCTGCCTCTGTATTCTCTGTATGTCTGTCTGCCTGGATGTCTGTGTATTTTTCTGTATGTATGTCTGACTGTCTCTGTATGTCTGTCTGGTTGTCTGAATGTTTGCTGTCTCTGTTTGTCTGCCTGTCTCCCTGTATGTCTGTCTGCCTGCCTGCCTGACTGTATCTGTCTGTCTGTCTGTCTTCCTGATTGTCTGTCTGTCTGTCTGCCTACCTGCCTGACTGTATGTCTGCCTGACTGTCTGTTCACCTGACAGTATGTATGTCTGCCTGTCTGACTGACTGTCTGCATGTCTGTCTGATTGTGTGACTGACTGTCTGCCTGTCTGAAAGACTGTCAGACAGCCGCCCCGGTAGCTCAGTTAGTAGAGCGTTGGGCGCCGGCCCGCTGCTCAGAAGCATGCAGTGGCAGTGCATGTCCAGGCTTGGGATCGGTTCACCTGAGACGCTCCGGCGCTCAATAGTTTACCCGACGTACAGGTCGGCTGGCAACTGACTGGTGAGAGGGTGACCTGAGCGGGGCGGCCGTCCCTGTGCTTTGTGGGACGTTAAACTTTGGCTTCTAAATCAACCCTTCATTGTGGGAGTTGCTAGTTCGGGTGGTGGGGTCGGGGTCTCCGTGACAAGTCCCTTGATGACTTTAGTGAGACTCCGACTCCAACAGTCGAACTGAGAAACAACTTGGTCAAAATTTATAAAAATAAAAAAGGCTGTCTGTCTGCCTGACAGTCTGTCTGTTCATCTGACAGTATGTATGTCTGCCTGACTACCTGTCTGCCTGACTGTCTGTCTGATTGTGTGACTGACTGTCTGTCTGTCTGTATGTCTCCCTGCCTGCCTGTCTCCCTGTCTGTCTGCCTGCCTGCCTGTTTCCCTGTCTACCTGCCTGCCTGACTCTGTATGTCTGCCTGACTCTGTCTGTCCGTCTGTCTGCCTGACTGTCTGTCTGCTTGAATGTCTGTCTGTCAGACTATCTGTCTGGCTGTCTGTCTGCCTGTCTGCTTGTCTGCCTGCATTTTTCTGTATATCTGTCTGACTGTCTGCCTGGATGTCTCTGTACTTTTCTGTATGTCTCTGACCGTCCCTGTATGTCTGTCTGGCTGTCTCTGTATGTATGTCTCTCTGGCTGTTCTGTCTGTATGTACTTAGACCTGGCTTCCACTGTCTGCCTGCCTACCTGTCTGTCTGCCTCTGTATTCTCTGTATGTCTGTCTGCCTGGATGTCTCTGTACTTTTTTGTATGTCACTGACTGTCCCTGTATGTTTTTCTGGCTATATCTGTATGTATGTATGTCTGTTCTGTCTGTCTGTATGTATGTAGACTTGGCTTCCTCTGTCTGCCTCTGTATTCTCTGTATGTCTGTCTGCCTGGATGTCTGTGTATTTTTTTGTATGTATGTCTGACTGTCTCTGTATGTCTGTCTAGCTGCCTCTGTATGTCTGTCTGGTTGTCTGAATGTTTGCTGTCTCTGTTTGTCTGCCTGTCTCCCTGTCTGTCTGCCTGCCTGACTGTCTGCCTGCCTGCCTGACTGTCTCTGTCTGTCCGTCTGTCTTCCTGACTGTCTGTCTGTCTGTCTTCATTCTGTCTGTCTTCCTTACTGTCTGTCTGCCTACCTGCCTGACTGTCTGTTCACCTGACAGTATGTATGTCTGCCTGACAGTCTGCCTGTCTGACTAACTGTCTGTCTGTCTGATTGTGTGACTGACTGTCTACCTGCCTGCCTGTCTGAAAGTCTGTCTGTCTGCCTGACAGTCTGTCTGTTCACCTGACAGTATGTATGTCTGCTTGACTGTATGTCTGCCTGACTGTCTGTCTGTCTGATTGTGTGACTGACTGGCTGACTGTCTGTCTCCCTGCCTGCCTGTCTCCCTGTCTGTCTGCCTGCCTGCCTGTTTCCCTGTCTACCTGCCTGCCTGACTGTCTGTATGTCTGCCTGACTCTGTCCGTCCATCTGTCTGCCCGACTGTCTGTCTGCTTGAATGTCTGTCTGTCAGACTCTGTCTGTCTGGCTGTCTGCCTGCCTGTCTGCTTGTCTGCCTGCATTTTTCTGTATATCAGTCTGACTGTCTGCCTGGATGTCTCTGTACTTTTCTGTATGTCTCTGACTGTCCCTGTATGTCTGTCTGGCTGTCTCTGTATGTATGTCTCTCTGGCTGTTCTGTCTGTCTGTATGTACTTAGACCTGGCTTCCTCTGTCTGTCTGCCTACCTGTCTGTCTGCCTCTGTATTCTCTGTATGTCTGTCTGCCTGGATGTCTCTGTATTTTTCTGTATGTATGTCTGACTGTCTCTGTATGTCTGTCTGACTGTCCCTGTATTTTGTCTGTTCTGTCTGTCTGTATGTATTTAGATCTGGCTTCCTCTGAATATCTGGCAATGTCTGTCTGGTTGTGTCTTTGTTTATTTCTGTCTATGTCGATCTGTCTCCGTTTATATGTTTCTGTCTATCTTGTTCTCTCACTGTTTGTCTGTGTTTCTGTTTATCCCTGTCTATCTCTGGCTTTCTGGAAGTTTTTCTTTCTCTGTCTGTATGTCTCTGTCTGTGTGGCTGACTGGCTGGCTGGCCCACATATAGGCTTAGCAGTCTACATGTCCTAAAATTCCAAGGTCTGTCTCTGTTTGTATGTTTGTGTGTTTCTGTCTGTCTTTCTGTTTTTCTGTCGCTTCAAAATCCTGCAGGCTTAGTACTATCCTCTTGAGACCCGAGCCCAAAATATTTGATGGAAGTGCAAACCCTTTTTGATTTTTGGGTTTTTGGATGCAAGGAACTCAATAATGAACAAAAATTTTAATTCAAAAATTTATAAATATAATTTATTGGATGTATAGAAGTCTATACACCAGGACTCAATGACTATAAATAGTGCACTAATGATAAACTTTTTCTCGGGATGCGCTGCGTGAAACATGATGCATTTGTCACTATCTCATAATGAACGTTGTATTTGCTTTCCCTTTTAACTAAGATTTTAATCATTATTATGACGTAGGCATAACAAAATTTGGTACCTTCGCCGGTTGAGTCTACTAATACGGATCGTCACCTTAACACGCGCATTGACGGGGGGCGGGTACCCGCCCCCCCTCGGGTTTTTCGGAGATAGCAGAAAAACGGCGGCGCGTAGCGCCGCCGTACTTGGCATACCTTTTCCCTCATCATTTTTACAACTTCTGTGAAAATTTTAAGGTTAGGTCATCCAAGGTCAGGTCACCAGTACAGGTGAAGTGACCCGACCTCAAAAAAAAGTTTAAGATAGCATAAGTCGGAGCAGGGTGAACTTATCCGATTGAAACTCATATCACATAATGGCCCTACCTAGTTCTCTAAAATATGTTCCGGTATTTTTGATATCGATGACCTAAGGTCAGGTACGAGGCATGACCTCTCCATTGGAAATACATGGGAAAAATAGTTTTTACAGAGTAACTCAGTAACGGATGGTGATAGAGCATTTATTTTAGCTGCATTAGACTCGCCTGGGCTTTGCGGTTCTAATGATATGCATTTTATATAATTTGACCCTGACCTGACCTCAGGTCAGGTCAAATCCTTGATTTGAACTAGCAAGGTCAAATTATATATCATTCGATTCGGCTTGCTGAGAGGATTCATATAGTTCAAGTCGTTTTGCTCTATCTTTGCTTGTTCAAATGTAATGGCCGAAAAACTGAATTTACATGTTATCCCTATGACGGCTGTTTTTGACCTCTCGTGACCTTAAATGTGACCTGACAAAAAAATGGTTCAAATGTTTTCGATGGAGAAGTGGATGGGCAACCCAACGCCGTTTACCGTTTTTCGCTACCTACCGTGGTTCTCGAAATCTTAGGGGGCGGGTGCCCGCCCCCCCCGTCAATGCGAAGGTGGCTCAGATCCCCGTCAATGCGCGTGTTAAGCCACTGTTAGTAAAGTCCTAATTCCTAAATTAGATACCACCGAGTATTAAAGCACGTTCTCGTTAGGGATCAGTCAAGGACTATCGTTAGACCCAAGCATGTATGTACCATATCCAGGTTCCCAATAGAGATACATTGTGTGCGCTCCATGACCTTTATGCCTCGTGGATCTTGGTAAAAAAGATCGTTTCAGTAATGAATTAGAGAAGCACTCCAAACGTCTTGGACTTGACGAGAGCCAGCTTGTTATAGGACGGTCATCGGCATCTTCGGTACGATTCCTTACCAGGGATAATTTCGTGCATGTACTGTGTGCTAGCACTTTTGATATCCTTCGACTACATTGCAACCTTTGGTCGCTTTGTGGGAAGCTCGTCAGCTGGTGCCTCTGAAACATTTTCAGTGTATTCTCGCCTGGCCTCACAGTTCATATTATTACCTTCAGCCACGAGCTGATCGGTGAGCTGGATTTTAATTCCAGGTACCTGATCTCCTCGAAGTCCTCGTGAGACTTGTACTCCAGCCAGGAGTTACCGTGTTTAAGATATTAAACCTGCTACTCCCAAGCAGGAACAGATGTTGTAGCCACAGAGGGCCGAGACCAAAGGAATCCCGCAAGCAAGGCAGGGGGCTGACTGTATCCACAATATGTCTGAGATTATCGTAGGGGGCCCGGTCCCCGACACCAAGATCGCAAGTGAGCCACATGGGCCCCCGGAAGCATTTCAGGAGGCCCGGATGGCCACAGAAGGCCTGGGTGAGCCGCAGGGGGCCCGACTTGGGTCACAGAGGGCCCGGGTGGGATACAGGGAAATTATCTGCAACTGCTGAGAACAGGGGCCCGACTTCGTCATCAGTGGGCTTGGGATAATTCTGAGGGGCCCGGTCGCAGACTCAGCGGTTTCAAGTGGACTGCAAGTGGCCCGGAAGAATATCAGGGTGTCCAGATGGCCAAAGGAGGCCCGGGTGAACCGCAGGGGGTCCAGTTGCAGTCACAGGGGGCCCGGGTGGAATACCGGGGACCTAAAACTGCCGAGGACAGGGGGCCCGGCTTGGACAGCAGTGGGCCCTGAGACGATTTTTAGGGGCCCGGTCGCGGGGTTCGTGGGACCTCAGAGGTAGGGACCCCGAGAACAACTCTGGGGGCCACCGATATTAATTTCGGGGGGCCCCGGTTGCATAATGAGGGGCCCCCTAGACCTACCTTCGCGTGGTATTTGGAAGACAACTTGCGGGATCGGGGTATAGCTGCAGCTACCGCTCCCCCCTCCCGCGGGGGCCCGGCGGCTCCAGCGGGAGGCGTTTTATCAGTGCTTAAGGTAGGCCTAAGAGGGGCTATTACCCCATCCCCCCTCCTCGGATCTGCCCCTCGCTTCAGTACCAGAATGATAAGCATCGCCTGTTCCAATCCATATCTTGTAGTTTTATAAAATTAAAAACAAAGGAAACCACGAGGAAAACATATTTGCTTAACATGTGCTCCTCATCAATGATGTCTCATTACATCAAAGGAGTATGATATGCCTGGGATGCCCTCCAAATGGTTAAGTATAATGTCACTTTTGTCGTCATTGAGTCCTGGAGTATAGAATTCTATACATAGCATTTTCGAAGGAGATTGTTTGGCAACAAAAAATGTTAAAAACACCGGATAAAAACTGAGATACTTCCAATAATTTAAGCTTTCTGTTCATATACTTATCAAAACTAGATTCTGTCAGTAACATTTTTAAACTACATACCTTCTTCGGAGCAACCGCGAAACCGTCCGGCGCTCACGCCTATCGTCGAACAAAGGGAATTTTGACTCACTTGCCCTTGGGTTTAGTTTATGATTTTGACACCAGAAGAAAGCTAGAATGTCCAGCTTTCTATACATAATTTAAAAGGCTACGACATCGGTAGGAGGTGGTAGAGCTATTCAAACCTGCGTATAGATACCTATACGTGGGGACTCAGGAGGCTAGATGTAAGATAGCATATTAAGACCTCCATGGGGAGCACAATGTATAGTACTATATGTATGTAATTTTTGTTTAATCTAATGTGTGGTGGGGTGTTTTCTTTGCCCTGTCTATTGCCCACCAGCGCCCCGTCGTATTTTCTCTTTTATAGTGCATTCGTAACACCGCCGTACCTCCCTTCTCCTCAGCGTGGTGGTGGTGCTGATGCGATCTTCGATGGAGGTCAGCTCTAAACAGAGCTTCACCTGTACTGAGTTGTGTTTCAATGGGCGCGCTACTCCACCATCAACTGGGAATGGCCCGTGAGACGCTGCTGAAGACAACGTGACTGGTCAATTGCGGCATGCTGTAACATCATGCTGCGGCATCTATGATATCCTCAGTGCAACACAATTTACCAGGTAACTTTATTTGGAGGCTAATTGAATGAAAGTCTCAAAAGTAAAAATGTTCAAAACCGCTGGATTGTTGATGTATTGTGCTGGTGGGGCAGACAGTGATCAATGCTAAAATGTGTCCTTTTTATGGATTTTTGTGGTAAAAACAGTGTCCTGTTCTTTTCATCCCAACCGAAACGCCTACTGCGTTTCCGTAGATGAGCTTATTATAAATACATGAAACCCGGCATCTGCCCCTGTCAAAACGTTACACTTGCACTGATGCCCCCCCCCATTTGGGTTTTCGCAGAAGCCTGTAAATGGTTTGGGATGCATTTTCTTCTGATCAGTTTTGCAAGTTGTGTCAAAATTTTAGGTCCAGTTCGGGTCATCTCAGCAGTGCAGGTTAAGTGACCACCTCCAACAAAAATGTAACAGCATGAGTAAATACGTGGAGTCGATTTATCTAAAATGTATCTCAATACATGAAGTCATCGGCTACTATGAGATGTTAATTGGTATTTTTATTTCGATAACCCAGGGTTGGGTACGAGCCATGACCTCTCTTTTGAAAATTCGTGGGTAATATGATTTAGCTAAGTAACTTCGTCTGGAACGGAGATACAGCATTTATGTTGGCGTCACTGGATTTTTGTAATCACTGAGATGTCACCTAGCAAGATCGTACTATATATCATTTCGATGGAATTTGCTGAGAATATTACAAATGTTTAAATTGTTGTGTTATGGCTTTTGTACGTCAGATGCTGAGACAAAAACATTCATCCTCCTTATATCCGTATGGTGACATGGTTTGGCCTCTGGCGACGCTGGATTTAGGCTGATAAAAATCGACAACTTTATTTTTCAGAGATTACGTCAGGGTGCCCAACAACGTTTACCACTTTTCATTCATTAGTGTGATTTGTGAGATCTTTGCTGATAAAAATCAACAACTTAATTTTTCAGAGACTACGTCAGGATGCCCCACAACTTCTAACACTTTTCATTCATTAGTGTGATTTCCGAGATCTGTGGGGTATCACCCCGCCCCAGCGAAGGTGGCTCAGGCCCATGTTCATGCGCTTGCTGAAACAAACACATGGTTTTAGTTGGCCTTCCAGTGGCACGACCTGTCAATTGCTAACGCATTTTCTTTTTCAGGGAAGTGCTCTCAAGCAGACGCCTGTCACGGAGGAGCAGTCGGTGGATATGTCGGGGCGCCCTCGAATACGCCACTGCTGTATTGCTACTCGCCGCTGGCCGTCGCCGTCCAAATGGAACTCAGCTGCCCCGAGGTGCGGGACGTTGCGGGGCCGACGCCCTGCGGCCCCGCCGTCCCGGAGCTGCCGCGGCTGCGCGGCGACTGGCAACCGCTGCGCTGCCGCCACCATTGGCGACTCTCCAACATCTCCTACGCTGTTCGTGGGTCCGGGCGCGCCGACTGACACTCGGTGCATCCCGGCCCGCGTAGATAAGTGACTCCACCGCCCCCGCCGGGAGGCCCGCCGGTGGGGGAAACCGCGATCGCGGCGGAACGGGCCCTCAGGGTGGCTTCAGCCGACGAGCCAAGTACCGGTGATACTGCCACAAATGCCAGACCCGAGGCCTACTGCTGCTTGTCAGTTGGAGCGCGGAGGGGGTCCGCAACAAGACCGCGGAGCTCAGCCGCTGGCTATCGGACGTCAGGACGGACGTGGTGTCTATCCATGAGGATCAGTTGGCTGGAAAGTCCCTATCGGTCCCGGTGTTTCAGACCGCCGCTATCTCGCGAAGGGCTAGAGGCAGGAGGGTCGTGGGGCCTGTCTGTGGAGGGGACGTCGCAATCCTCGTCAGAGACGGCCTCAACTTCAGTGTCATCGAAGAGTCGCCTCTCCAGCCTCAAGACGACACAACCGAATGGTGCGCCGTCAGAGTCATCTTGAGCGCACCCAAGAGACTGATTTCACCCACCATCGACATCTTCAACATCTACCGCCCGCCTATACGCTCGTCTGGCGGGGACGAGCGGGTGAACAACTTCTCCCTCGAGGCCTTCCCTGCTGGCGACCCGACCCTCATCATGGAGGATGTGAACGGACACCACCCTGCCTGGGATGTCGTCTGTTTAGACCCGGACAGGGTGGACCGCCTGATACATGGCTGGTCCCTGCGCAAGAACTGGCGAATCCTCAACAACAGCGCTGCCACCCGTGCCAGCTATGGAGTGGAGACTCGCCTCTCGGCCCCGGATATTGTCATGGCCCACCAAGACTTGGCGCGCCGCTGTACGTGGTCGGTTGGCACCGACCTTGGAAGCGACCACCTCCCCCAGGTGGTGTCGGTGTCGGTGGCCAGCAGTCGCCCCCGGCGTATCAGGAAGACGCGCTGGGCCCTCCACAAGGCTGACTGGACTGGCTTCACCGCCGACTGTGATGAGGCGGTGGCTGGCACTGTTACGCCGGACCTGCCGGTCGAGGGAATGGCTACGCGCTTGACGAACGCCATCCTCGAAGCGAGCTCCTGCAGGATCCCCCGCGGAGCCCGTGCCGACCCCGTACCCTGGGCCCTCGACCCGGAGTTGCCAGTGCGGTGGCGGAGCGCCGGACGGCGAGGGATCCATCAAGGGAAACCACGGACATTCATCGGGTCCCCTCAAGGGAAACCACGGACCGATGGAAGGCCGCCAAGAGAAGAGCTGCAGAGGCCGAGGAGGAGGCAAGACGGCGCTCTCTCCGGTATTTTGTCACCGAGGAGCTGAACAGGCCCGCGGCCATTGGCTGCGTCACGAATATTATGAGGCGGATGGAGGGGGGCGCGCGGGACGTATGCCCCGGCCAGACGGTCAACGGTGACTGCGGCCGTGTCGCTGTGGAGGACCGAGCCAAGGCCGAGGCCTTCGCTCGCGAGTACTCCCTCGTGAGCAAGCACACCCGCCACCGGAGGCGTGACCGAGCCACAAAGACCTCACTGTGCGCAGCGTGGTCACGTCCATGCCCCTGTGACAGCTCCTGCCAGCCTTTTAGCAGAGATGAGATGCTGGACCAGATTAAGAGGATGAGGTCCAGGAAAGCGCCCGATCCCGATAACGTGTGCACGGAGCACCTTCGGTACCTGGGACCAGCAGCCCAGGATGCCCTCCTGCACCTCATCAACTGCCCGTGGCGCACCTCAGTGGTGTCTAATGCATATAGGAGGGCGACCATCATACCGATCTTGAAAGCAGGGAAGAACCCACAAGACGTCTCCAGTTTCGGGCCCATTTCACTTACCAGCGACATCGCGAAGCTGGCCGAGCGGATGGTCGGAGCGAGGCTAACCCACCTGCGGGAGAGGGACAGGACAATCCCAGAGGAACAGGTCGGCTTCAAGCGCGGCCGATCCGCTGAAGAGAACCTGGGACGACTCACCCAAGAATTCCAAGACGGGTTTAACCTCCCGAGGCCGCGAGACCGCCCGTCAGACGGCAAAACTGCCGCCAGGTTCGTCCTCGTCGCCTATGCTTTCTCCCGCAGTTATGACAAGATCGATTACCGGATGTTACTGCTCAAGATGTTGTGCCACCTCCCCAAGTGTATGGCCTCCTGGGTCTTCCAGTTCCTGCGCGACCGCCGCGCCTGCGCGGAGGTGAACGGGGTGCGCAGCTCCGGCCGCATCTTCCGCGCCGGGCTACCGCAGGGGTCGGTCCTCGCGCCGACCCTGTTCACCCTCTGGGCGGCGGACCTGGTGGAGGCAGTGGGGCCCGTTCCGAGCACCCCTGTGTACATGTACGCCGACGATACGGCTACATTGAGCACGGGGTGCACCGTCGACCTCGCCAGAGAGCGCGCCCAACAGGCTGCTGACACCATGGTCAAGTGGGCTCGGGACTGGAAGATGACCATCGCGGGATCCAAGATGCAGGTGCTCGTTCTGTCCCAGCGCTACCAGGACGCTCAGAACCTCTCCATCAAGGTGGACGGCGCTGACGTCAGAGGTGGGCAGCATCTGAAGCTCCTCGGTGTGACCTTCGACAGGCAGCTTCACTTCGGGGAACATTGCCTCAACCTTCGCAAGAAAGAAAAGCCCCGCATCGCTCAGCTACGTAGGATGGCGGGCCGCTCCTGGGGGCTTAGAGAGCCACAACTTCGCACTGTGGCTAGCGGCTACGTGCGCGGCGCCATGGAGTACGCCGCCGCTGCATGGCTGCCCGCTGCGTCGGAGTCACACGTGGAGCTCCTGAGTGCGAACTCAGGGCCTGCGCCCGAGCCATCACCGGATGCCCTGTCAGCACCCTTCGTCACTCGCTGCTGGCTGCGATATAGCCTAGACGCTGAAGGCGCCCTATAAACCCCAATACACACTCGCTGCTGGCAGAAGCGGGCCTCACGGCTATCAGGGTGCGTCGTCAGGTGCTAGCAGCAAGACTGGCAGGTTCGGCCCGAGCCCTACGAAACGAAAGGACGACCCACTCCTCGTGACGGCGGAGTCTACCGCCCCTCAGCGCCTGATCACCACCACCGGCTGGCGGGCTGTTGGTGCGAGGGCGCTGGAGAGAGCGGGGGCGTCCGACGTTCCCATCGAAGCAAGGCTGCACGTCACCATCCCCCTTTGGGTGGATAGGACTCGCGTCCACATCCGCCTGGATGTCGGCCCGGACGCCCTGCGAGGGGTGCCGGATGTGCGGCGCCGTGCCGCCGCGGAGGAGCACCTGTCCACCCTGCCAGACCAGGCCACCTGTGTCTGGAGTGACGGCTCTGCGGAAGGAGGAGTGAGTGCCGGCGGAGGAGGGCCCTCATTGTGCTCCCCTCTGGGGATGAGCACCTGGTCACCTCCTCGGCCGGGAGGCTGTGCAGCAGCACGGGCGCCGAGCTCGTCGCCATCCGAGCGGCGCTGGAGAAGCTGCTGGAGATGGGGAGCGCCCCAGCTGAGTGCCCCATCGTCCTCTGCACGGACTCCGAGGCTGCCCTGTCGAATCTTGCGAGCGGCGCCGGCGCCTAGCAGACCACGTTGGGCGCGTCGGTGTGGCACCTTCGCCTCCAAGCTGTGGCCAGGGGACAAGATACGTTCCTTCAGTGGGCAGCCTCACCCGAGCTGTCGACCGCGCCGCCTCCAGGGCCTGGCCATGCTGCTGGTCGGACAGCCTGTTCAGGCGCATCATGGGGGACCGGATGCCGACGCCGGTCCTCACCGAGAGCCGGGAAGACGTCTTCAACGTGCACCAGCTGAGGACAGGTCACTGGGGGCTCTCCAGACAGTACCTGTACCGCATCGGCCGTCTTCCCTCCCGCCAATGTCAGCAGTGCGCGGACCCGGCGTGCCTTGCGGCGCGCTGCCTCGTCTGCTGCCGCGAAGGCCCGGATTGCCGCCACAGACCTCGCAACGTGGTCTGTGGCGGCGTGGCCCTGTCACATCTCCTTCAACGGACCAAGCTGGGGCACTGCTGTGGAAGACGGGTTGGCTCCGGTTAAAGATGGGTTGGCGGATATTCTTTACTTTTTCTTTACTTTACTGGCGTCCTGAGAAGTCCGTGCACTACTTAGCGCAAACCTCACAGGGGACGACCCGTACGGCTCCGGGACGACGTGCTGTGTGCAGGATCGATGATAGTGGTGGTAACTTGGTGGACTCTTCGGGGGCCGATTGTGGAGGTCATCAATAGCGGTGACCCACGATTCCATCTCTAGCGGGCCGGGACGGCTCCGAGAACTGGCATGGCCCTAGTAGCACACAACATTGTGACAATGATCGTGAATATCTTGTCTAAACAATATTGTCATCACAACATTTGCTTTAACATTGTCACAATATTGTGGGCAAAACAATTGTGGGTGTAATATTGTCTCAATATATTGCCTACATTGTAGATACAACCAAACAAGGTGCTCAGAACGCCTGAACTCAACGTAGGGGCGGCAATATTGTATAAATGTTTCTACAATGTTGTTGATACAACCAAGAGGTATTTGTGAAGAAAATGCATGTTTTGAAATTCGGCATAGTCATGTTTGATCCAGTGTTCCAAGCAGTCCCTCAATATCGAATAAAAACGATAAAAAACATTGTTAGTGCAACATTGTGACAATGTTTCCACAGCAACTTTGCAGCAATATTGTGACAACATTATTGTAACAATATTCAAAAAACAATATATTGGCATACTTATGTTATAATAAAACTAGTGCAGCGAGACATTCAGTTCTGGGTGCGACGTTTGAAAATTTAGGCGGTATATTGTGGGTCCAGCAACGCATATTTTGTTGTCATTGCGGCGATGTTATGAAAACAATGTTTGTGACGATGGTGTGAAAACAATATTGCAGCAAAATTTCGAAATAACCTAGTGACAATGTTGTAGCGGGAACATTGTAACAATGGAAGTTGAGTGCACTCGATAATTTCATCTGGACTGTCAGAGATGATGGGGATGGAAAATAAAGGACAGTTGCGCCACAATCCAACACCGACAAGCCCTGGTGAAAGTGTGTCTCCCTCAAAGCTGCGAGACCTTCCGCCGACTAATTTAATTTTTCCACCGGCTAATTCTTCTATTTTTGTCACTGTTTGGTTTGGTCACACGCCTTATCTCATAACGTTGTGCGGGTTCTGTATATTCGCAACACTCGGTGTTCCGCACCGACCATGTCACCGGACCGGCGCCAACCAATGAGATGGCATGTCAAGCGTGACGTCATGGCATTAACCGTGGCCTGACCCGCCTCACAGGTCAGGTAGTCTGTACGTGGCACTAGCCGGGTGCGTGTGTACACATCGTCCGACTGCGATAAACTGCTCAACGCCTCATTGTTGTGATCCCCCGCCGGCCGTTGTGCTTACGCTGCCCCTGCCGGGCTTGACCGGCGACGGTGACCGGTGTGCATGCATGTGGTCACGGCAGTCGGTGCTCGGGAGTCGAGCCTAATACAGCGTGCTACTGCACAGAGCATTTAAGTGTGCGCGAGACGAAGCTGCAAAGCATGACGGGATTATAACATGGCACGGTCGTGAATTATGTTAGTGTTTAGTTTTCGCTCCTCTTGTTCTGCGCTTCAGTGCTAATATGGTTGATGTGGAGAAACTCTCTCAGCTTTTGCTGCAACAGGTGCAGCTATCGGCGGAGCGGGAGGAGCGACTCCCACCAATGATGGAGCGTGTGGTGTCGCTACAACAGGCACAGCTTCGGCCCAGGCCAGCCAGACAGATCCAGCCTACGCGCCCGTCGGCTGCCCCAGCGCCTCCAGGTCCGCTGGAACGACCGCTCGTATGATTAGTGTGTTTCAAACTATTCGCATATGTGTGTGAAGACGAGTTGCTGCTGCGTTTGGTCCCATCAAGAGGTTCATGTTAATTATATGCAGCAATCGTCGGGGGGGAGATGTTGTGATCCCCCGCCGGCCGGCGTGCTTGCGCTGCCCCTGCCGGGCTTGGCCGGCGGCGGTGACCGTGGCCGGTGTGTGTTTGCATGCTTGTGGCCACAGCAGTCGGTGCTCGGGAGTCGGGCCTAATACAGCCTGCTACTGCACTGAGTATTTATGTGCGCGCGAGACAAAGCCGCAGAGCAAAACGGGATTATAACATGGGTCGGGCTGTTTGCTCGCGGCACTGGCTGGCCCCGTGTGTTCACATCGTCCGACTGCAATAAATTACTCAATGCCTTACGGGTCGGGTCGTCTGCCAGCAGTACTGGCCGGCCGCAATGTATTCATATCGTCCGACTGTAATAAACTGCTCAACGGAAACTCCAGCCTTCTTCCTGACGGACTCGAACAAATGTGACTACGATCAGTAAAGTGGACATTCCCACGATATTAGGAAGCAATATTACAGCTATATTAAAAACTAATGTTGGAGGTAGGTATGTTGTCATATCAACATCTACACAACATATCCGCAAGATATCCACAACATTGTAGCAAAAACGAGGCAATTTTTTTAACAACATTGTCACAAAAACAAAACAATATGTTAACCATATTGCCATAATATTGCAACAATGTTGTAGCAATATTTACCAAGCAATAATGCCCCAAATAACATTGTTGCAATATTTTGCAACATTGCTATCACAACAAGGCATTATGGCAAGGAATCATTTGTCTGGCAAAGGAGACAGGAGTATTTGGAAACTCTTGCGTAACAATAATACCATAAAAACATGTTTTTGTGGGGATTTTATATTAAATACAGGAATTATACCAGCATTTGACTTCCCGTAATGTTGTCCTGACATATAGTCACAGCATTGTCCCGTGTCCACAAAAAATATTCCGGCAACATTGTTGGACAATGTTGTCACAATATATACGTAACATTTTCACAACATTGTGACAATATTGCTGTGTTATTAGGAGGGCTTAACTACGGTGGCGTAAAATCTGTTTACATTGTGATGCATCAAATCCCATTAACTTAGAACCCACCGGGAACGTCAACTGTGGGACCAATCGATTTGGTATTCGATTGCGTAATTTTCTTACACAATCGCAATTTTCTGACAGCCTAGCCAGAGGGAGCAAGTAGGCTCGAAGGCTAGAAGGATAGTACTGAGTTACGAAAACAGACGGCTCAGGTCATGTAGAGTCAAGGTCGAGTCAAGGGGAATCGCAATGCACGTTTTGGCGCCTCCGTGACCCCCAGGAAGAGAACAGACGTCCATGAAGTCAGCGACAGATTGGCATTCGGATTCAGGGACGGATTCGCCCGGGGAGGCTTCTCCTGCGGTTTCGTTCAAATTCACACCATAGGCTCCTCGGGCTCTCAGCAATTCACTCCTAAAGTGATTTTAGGTCACATTCACCCGTTCACCCGCTAGAGGTGAAAACGTGAAATTTACCTGAAACGGCGTCTCCTCCGATTTCGGTCAAATTCACACCATAGCGTCGTCGGGCCCTCAGCAACTCACCCCTAAAATGTTTATACGTCACATTCATCTGTTCACCCGCTAGAGGTGAAAAAATAAAATTAACCCCGAACAGCGTCTCCGATTTTGCTCAAATTCACACCATAGGCTCTTCGGGCCCTCAGCAACTCATCCCTTCAGTGATTGTACGTCACATTCACCCGTTCACCCGCTAGAGGTGAAAAACTGGAATTCACCCGAAACGGCGTCTCCTGCGATCTCGCTCAAATTCACACCATAGGTTCCCCATGCCCTCAGCAATTCACCCCCAGAGTATTTATACGTCACATTCACCCGTTCACCCGCTAGAGATGAAAAAGTGAAACTCACCCGGACCGGACTCTCCTGCTATTTCGCTCAAATTCACACCATAGTCTTGTCAGGCCCGCAGCAACTCACCCCTCAAGTGATATTCCGTCACATTCACCCGTTCACCCAACCGAGGTGAAAAAGTGAAATTCAAGCGAAACGGTGTCTCCTCCGATATCGCTCAAATTTACAACATAGGCTCCTCGGGCTCTCAGCATTTCAGCCCGAAAGTTATTTTACCTCACATTCACCCGTTCACCCACTAGAGGTGAAAAAGTCAAATTTAACCAAAACGGAGTCCCCTACTATTTCGATCAAATTCACACTTTAGGCTCTTCGGGCCCCCAGCAACTCGCCCCCAAAGTGATTGTACGTCACATTCACCCGTTCACCTGCTAGAGGTGAAAAACTGAAATTCACCCGAAACGGCGACTCCTGCGATCTTGCTCAAATTCACACCATAGGCTCCCCATGCCCTAACCAACTTACCCCTAGAAAAATTATACGTCACATTCACCCGTTCACCCACTGGAGGTGAAAAAGTGAAATTCACCCGAAACGGCGGCTCCGATTTTGCTCAAATTCCTACCATAGGCTCTTCGGTCCCTTAGCAACTCATATCTAAGGTGAATATACGTCACAATTACCCGTTCACCCACTAGAGGTGAAAAGTGAAGTTGGGATTTTTCATTTTTCATCCACTAGAGGTGAAAAATTCGCCATTTTGGGCGACTCTGTCGCTGAACCTGTCACTGAAGACGCCGTTTTGGGTGAATTTCACTTTTTCACTTCTAGCGGGTGAACGGGTGAATGTGACGTATAATCACTTTAGGGGTGAGTTACTGAGGGCCCGATGAGTCCATGGTGTGAATTTGAGCGAAATCGGAGCTCACGCCATTTTGGGTGAATTTCACTTTTCACCTCTAGTTGGTGAACGGGTAAATGTGACGTAAAATCAATTCAGGTGTGAATAGCTTAGGGCCCATGGAGCATATTGTGTGAATTTTAGCTAAATCGCAGGAGACGCCAATTTGGGTGAATTTTACATTTTCACATCTGGCGGACGAACGGGTAAATGTGACGTATCATCACTTTAGGGGTGAGTTGCTGAGGGCCCGGCAAGCCTATGGTGTGAATTTGAGCGAAACTCGGAGGAGACACCGTTCCGGGTGAATTTCAATTTTTCACCTCTAGTGGATGAACGGGTAAATGTGACGTAAAATCACTTTAGGTGTGAACTACTGAGGTCCCGAGAAGCGTATCGTGTGAATTTAAGCTAGATTGCTGGAGACGCCATTTTGGGCGAATCCGTCGCTGAAGATGCTGTTTCGGGTGAATTTCAATTTTTCACCTCTAGCGGGTGAACGGGTGAATGTGACGTATGATAAGTTTGGGGGTAAATTGCTTAAGGCCCCAGGAGCATATGGTGTGAATTTTAGCTGAATCGCAGCGAGACGCCATTTTGGGCGAATCCGTCGCTGAATCCGTCCGCTGAAGACGACGTTTCGGGTGAATCCTACTTTTTCACCTCTAGCGGATGACGGGTAAATGTGACATAAAATCATTTTAGGTGTGAGTTACTGAGGGCCCGAGGAGCATATGTTGTGAATTTAAGCTAAATCGCAGGAGGCGCCAAATCGGGTGAATTTCACATTTTCACCTCTAGCAGATGAACGGGTAATTGTGACGTATCATTACTTTAGGGGTGAGTTGCTGTGGGCCCGAAAAGCCTTTGGTGTGAATTTGAGCGAAATCAGAGGAGACGCCGTTTCATGTGAATTTGACTTTTTCACCTCTGGCGGGTGAACGAGTAAATGTGACGGAAAATAAATTTAGGGGTGAGTTGCTGGGGGCGCGACGAGCCTATGGTGTAAATTCGAGCAAAATCGAAGGAGACTCCGTTTTTCGGGTGGATTTCGCTTTTTCACCTCCAGCGGGTGAATGGGTGAATGTGACCTATAATCACTTTAGGGGTGAATTGCTGAGGGCCCGAGGAGCATATGGTGTGAATTTGAGCAGAATCGGAGGAGACACCATTTCTGTTGAATATCACTTTTTCACTTCTAGCGGGTTAACGGGTCAATGTGACGTAAAATCAATTCAGGTGTGAATTGCTGAGGGCCCATGGAGCATATTGTGTGAATTTGAGCTAAATTGCAGGAGACGCTGTTTCGAGTGAATTTCACTTTTCACCTCTAGTGGGTGAACGGGTAAATGTGACGTATAATCACTTTAGAAGTGAGTTGCTAATGGCTCGACGAGCCTATGGTTTGAATTTTAGCTAAATCACAGCGAGACGCCATTTTGGGCGAATCTGTCGCTGAATCCGACCGCTGAAGACGCCGTTCCGGCATTTCATTTTTCACATCTAGCGGATGAACGGGTAAATCTGACGTAAAATCAATTCAGGTGTGAATTGCTGAGGGCCCGAGGAGCATGTGGTGTGAAGTTAACCTAAATCGCAGGAGACGCCGTTTTGGGCGAACACGTCGCTGAAGATGCCGTTTCGGGTGAATTTCACTATTTCACCTCTAGCGTGTGAACAGGTGAATGTGACGTAAAATCACTCTAGGGGTGAATTTCTGAGGGCCTGAGGAGCACATGGTGTGAATTTGTGCTAAATTGCAGGCGACGCCATTTCGGGTGAATCCGTCGCTGAATCCGACCCTGAAGACGCCGCTTCGGTTGAATTTCACTTTTTCACCTCTAGAGGGTGAACGGATGAATGTGACTGAAAATCACTTTAGCGATGAGTTGCTGAGGGACCAGAGAGCCTATGGTAGGAATTTGAGCAAAATAAGTGACTCTGTTTCGGGTGAATTTCAGTTTGTCACCTCTAGCGGGTGAACGAGTGAATGTGGCGTACAATCACTTTAGGGGTGAATTGCTGAGGGCCCGACGACGCTATGGTGTGAATTTGACCGAAATCGGAGGAGACGCCGTTTCAGGTGAACTTCACTTTTCACCTCAAGCGGGTGAACAGGTGAATGTTACGCATAATCACTTTAGGGATGAGTTCTGGAGGGCAAGGGGAGCCTGTGGTGTGAATTTAATTGAAATAGCATGAGACGCCGTTTCGATTGAATTTCACTTTTTCACCTCTAGCGGTTGAACGGGTGAAGGTGATCTAAATCACTTTAGGAGTGAATTGCTGAGAGCCCGGGGAGCCTATGGTGTGAATTTGAACGAAATCGCAGGAGACGCCTTTCCGGGCGAATCCGTCAATGAATCCGAATGCCAATCTGTTGCTGACTTCATGGACGTCTGTTCTCTTTCTGGGGGTCACGGAGGCGCCGAAACGTGCAATGTGTCCCCTTGATCCGACCTTGACTCTACATGAGCTCATCTGTCGGTCTTAGTAACCCGGTACTATCCGTTTAGCATTCGGGCTTACTGGCTCTCGGAAGGGGATTAGAATAGCTCTCCTCTTCCTGGGGGTCACGGAGGCGCCAAACGTGCATTGTGATTCCCCTTGACCCGACCTTGACTCTACATTACCTGAGCCGTTTGTTTTCGTAACTCAGTACTCTCCTTCTACCCTTCGAGCCTACTTGTTCCCTCTGGCTAGGCTGTCAGAAAATTGCGATTGTGTAAGAAAATTGCGCGCCAAATCGATTGGTCCCACAGTTGACGCTCCCGGTGGGTCCCAAGTTAATGGGATTTGATGCATCAGAATGTAAACAGATTCTACGCTACCGTAGTTTAGCCCATGCCAGTTCTCGGAGCAGTCCCGGCCCGCTGAAGAGGGAATCGTGGGTCACCGCTATTGGTGACCTCCACAATCGGCCCCCGAAGAGTCCACCAAGCTACCACCACTACCATCGATCCCGCACACAGCACATCGTCCCGGAGCCGTACGGGTCGTCCCCCTGTGAGATTTGCGCTAAGTAGTGCAAGGACTTCTCAGGACGTCAGTAAAGTAAAGAATATCCGCCAACCCATCTTTAACCGGAGCCAACCCGTCTTCCACAGCAGTGCGCCAGCTTGGTCCGTTGAAGGGGATGTGACAGGGCCACGCCGCCACAGACCACTTTGCGAGGTCATGTCCCGCGCCGCCGAGGACATCGCCGCCGCCAGAGTCGCTAAGCTCGTACCTCTCCTGGTTTTCCCTCTGGAAATAGGGGCATGAACCTACCGTGATTTCACCGGAGTAAAGCTCATTATTTGTAGAGTGGTGTTATGAGAAGTGGTGATATACATGTAAGTACCTATATACATGTAAGTACCTGATATACATGCCGGTACCTCAGCCCCATTTTTGTTTCTCCGGTTTCAAGGGTGTTTCAACCGCTGAATTTCGGTTCAGGTGAAAACGGTCGGTGTGTAGCGAGGACATGGTGAAGGTGGGCGTAAAGCCCAACTTGTTCTTACATGTTATCACATCATTTTGCCATTTATGCGAAACGAAGTGTTACATCGCGGCTCTTTATATCCCCACTGTTTCCCAACAAGGTCATCGCCACAGGACACCGAGACTACCAGTGGATCAATTGTTCTTCTTATGGGTGAGATAAAGCTGCCCTGTACTCAGTCCGTTGCACGGTCAAACGAATAAACCATATTACAAAAAAACAATGTGCCATAAACTAAAAGGCGGGAAAAAGGACGCTTGGAAAAATTTCACTCTTGGGGGAGCCTCCACCGCCACGGTCCGTTGTTAAACTGTTCCGATTTTCATTCTAAAAGTTAAACGGCTTTAATCACGCTGTCTTCACCATGGGGAGGGTGGTCGTTTATCCCACTCTGCTGTAATACCCAGATGGACCACTGGCCTGCCCATCGGTCCCAGCAGTGAATGACTGGTGCCTTGGGTGAAGTTCATTTTGTCCAGTGTCTAGCGAGGGAAAATTGACTTTTGGCGAAGACGAAGACAGTTTCTGTACAGAACCAGAACTCAGAGCACGTATCAAACGGTGGAAAGCTATCGAAATACGCATAATACGTAAATAATCTAAGGATGGATGTATTCAGCTTTGTCTTGCGGAATGGGGAGGCCACTGCCTTCTACCGTGTCAAGAGGCGGCTGACCTAGTCTTTATATTTGCATCAGCACGATTCGCACGTTCTTTGCTAGCTCTCAATGTCAAAAATGTTCGTAAAATAGTTTCGTGCTGTTCATTGCATGTTACTCACATATTTCCGCGTTTGAGCTGCAAACCATAGACGTAAGACACACTGCAATAACAATTCCGTGTATTGTCATTCGGGTGGAATACGCAAAATTATCATGTGTAGTAAAGTGGCATCACCAAACGTCTCTTGATGCAGTGCACAACACGGGGCAGAAGTGTGCTGGAGTCAACTGAATTATACCGAGGACTTCACATGCTCATTTGTGAGCTAAAGCATTTTTTTATTTTCATCATCTTTTTTATTTCATTTTACATAATGATAGGGAACAGAAGTAAGGGAACAGAACAGCAAAAGATGACATGAGCAGAGCAAAGCAATAAGGAGCAACAAAAGGAAGACATAGGTATACAGCATCGAACAAAGGAAGCAGGCGAGCACGTAGTTAGATTACGAAAACGAGAAAAGCCGATACAAAAACAAACGAAACAGAACAAACGAACTGAGGAGAAAACATAATGCCAAAACACACTTGCAAGCAGTGAAAGTTGAGCGCAAACAATACAGACAGGAACAAATACAAATCAACGTAGTTAAATTATTAATAGATAAGTACAGTAGATAAGTAGCGGACCCACATATGTTGAGTTGTTTAGTCTAACGAAACCATTACTAAGCGAAAATAAGGAGGAACAAACCGAAGCATATACAAATACAAAACAAAACAAAACGAAAACAAGGAGAAGACATATTTCAGCAAGTAAGCAGGACGAAGAAGTGTTCGGCGAGATCAAGAATAAGACACTAATCGAATCAGACCAACGAACAGAACAAAAAACAAAAAGCTGCAAACAGAAGAGAACAAAAAAGAAACGCGCGGAAGACAAAACGAGCCCGGAAAACAACTGGTTGCATTTGAAATGATTGTTTTGGGAAAACACCCAGCGAAATTTGTTGACGCCTCATAGATGCTGTATCTGATCCGACAATAAGATGGCTCTTCTCAGTGGAATACCTTATCATTTTAGCATCTTCATATCATGCTGAGTTTGGCACCCGTAGATGTTTTCCCAGAAGACATATCCCGCGCAGGCACGGGTAGCGCAGCGGCACGTGCGTCTGAGTGCCCACTTCTTCACTGAGTGCTACACATCAGGCAGATGGCCACGAAGTAGGCCTCGTTGCAGCAGTGGGCGCAGGTAGGTGTCGGTCGGTGTCCCATCCGGTCAAGGCGCTGCTCCAAGCCTGTCCAGCGCCCGGTTTGGAGCTGGCACACCGTGACCGCGGTGTCACGGTTGTACCGACCGATGGATGACAGCGCGTGGTCCCGCATGTTACTGTGGTGCTAGTAATTAGACCAATGTTGTTTCGCCGACCTAGAAACTGTTCTCACAGGTGTTGGGGTCGACTCCGTCGTCATCTTGTGGTAGGACCCAAGCCTTTCTGGCAGTGTGTCCAACAGTACGGGCGTGCACTTGGACGGTGTTTTGGGGCAGGCCAGAGGCCTCTGTCGCCACTGTGTCCACCCTCTCATTTCCCGGCAGGCCGCAGTGAGCCGGGACCCACTGCAGGCAGACTTCCGGTGGGTGATTCGCGATGGCAGTGAGCATCTCCTATATGGCCGCTCCCAGAGGTGCCGTCTGTGCCGCGGCGCCCCAAGCGAGCAGAGAGAGGGCGGCATGGGAGTCTGTGCAAATGATGACCGGGGCCGTGGCTGGTTCTTCCTCTAGACGTCTGAAGTCAACTAGTGCAACTCGCAGGGCACAAGCTCCTCTCAAGTGCTGGAGCACAGTGCACCAGCTGGTGCACGCACCTCTCGGATCTACCCGGACGGCAGGATGATGTGGATGCCTCCGCCTCGAAGCGTCGTGCCTGCGGTGGCGGATCCACCTGAATAGATCCAGGTGGCCCGGGTCGGTAGGTTAGTCAAGTGTTGTTCAGCGATTGTGCGTCAGACTGAGTCGGGAGTTGAGCGGTGGCCACCCGGTCCTTCATCCAGATCGAAGCGAACGGACTCCCGAGTCAGCCACGGCGGGGCAGAGCCCAACCGCTCCTCCACCGCCGTATCAGTCAGGCCGGCCATGTTCAGAACCTCTAGGCCTCACCAACGCCACTCCGAGGAACGGGGGTGTCGGGGCTGTCGTCTCCACCGTGACTCGGAGCGGGTCTTCTGCGGGAAACAATTTCGCCCAACAAATCATGCGGGCGACCAGGACGCCACGGCGAGAGTGGGCCGTAGGTAGGCCCGCTTCCGCCATGAGGAGAGCCACAGGGTTCGACTGTGGGCGACCTGTGACCACTCTGGCTGCGGCACGGAGCTCCATATCAATCAGCTGTTGTTGTTGTTGCAGTCCCTCGGGCCAGCCTACGGCCGGCCGTAGCCGAGAGGCTCTCGATGACGTAGCTAGTTGCGGGCCAAGGCCGCCACGGTCCCGCCGTCCCGGAGCTGCAACGGGTCCGGATGAATGGTGCCGATGAGGGGCAGCCGCAATCCCGCCAGGCACGGGCACCGGAGCAGGACGTGCTCGGGTGTATCCGGGCCTTCGCGGCAGCAGACGAGGCAGCGCGCCGCAAGGCACGCCGGGTCCGCGCACTGCTGACATTGGCGGGAGGGAAGACGGCCGATGCGGTACAGGTACTGTCTGGAGAGCCCCCAGTGACCTGTCCTCAGCTGGTGCACGTTGACGGCGTCTTCCCGGCTCTCGGTGAGGACCGGCGTCGGCATCCGGTCCCCCATGATGCGCCTGAACAGGCTGTCCGACCAGCAGCATGGCCAGGCCCTGGAGGCGGCGCGGTCGACAGCTCGGGTGAGGCTGCTCACTGAAGGCACGTATCTTATCCCCTGGCCACAGCTTGGAGGCGAAGGTGCCACACCGACGCACCCAACGTGGTCTGCTAGGCGCCGGCGCCGCTCGCAAGAGTCGACAGGGCAGCCTAGGAGTCCGTGCAGAGGACGATGGGGCACTCAGCTGGGGCGCTCCCCATCTCCAGCAGCTTCTCCAGCGCCGCTCGGATGGCGACGAGCTCGGCGCGCGTGCTGCTGCACAGCCTCCCGGCCGAGGCGGTGACCAAGTGCTCATCCCCAGAGGGGAGCACAATGAGGGCCCTCCTCCGCCGGCACTCACTCCTCCTTCCGCAGAGCCGTCACTCCAGACACAGGTGGCCTGGTCTGGCAGGGTGGACAGGTGCTCCTCCGCGGCGGCACGGCGGCGCGCATCCGGCACCCCTCGCAGGGCGTCCGGGCCGACATCCAGGCGGACGTGGACGCGAGTCCTATCCACCCAAAGGGGGATGGTGACGTGCAGCCTTGCTTCGATGGGAACGTCGGACGCCCCACTCTCTCCAGCGCCCTCGCACCAACAGCCCGCCGGCCGGTGGTGGTGATCAGGCGCTGAGGGGCGGTAGACTCCGCCGTCACGAGGAGTGGGTCGTCCTTTCGTTCCGTAGGGCTCGGGCCGAACCTGCCAGTCTTGCTGCTAGCACCTGACGACGCACCCTGATAGCCGTGAGGCCCGCTTCTGCCAGCAGCGAGTGACGAAGGGTGCTGACAGGGCATCCGGTGATGGCTCGGGCGCAGGCCCTGAGTTCGCAATCAGGAGCTCCACGTGTGACTCCGACGCAGCGGGCAGCCGTGCAGCGGCGGCGTACTCCATGGCGCCGCGCACGTAGCCGCTAGCCACAGTGCGAAGTTGTGGCTCTCTAAGCCCCCAGGAGCGGCCCGCCATCCTACGTAGCTGAGCGATGCGGGGCTTTTCTTTCTTGCGAAGGTTGAGGCAATGTTCCCCGAAGTGAAGCTGCCTGTCGAAGGTCACACCGAGGAGCTTCAGATGCTGCCCACCTCTGACGTCAGCGCCGTCCACCTTGATGGAGAGGTTCTGAGCGTCCTGGTAGCGCTGGGACAGAACGAGCACCTGCATCTTGGATCCCGCGATGGTCATCTTCCAGTCCCGAGCCCACTTGACCATGGTGTCAGCAGCCTGTTGGGCGCGCTCTCTGGCGAGGTCGACGGTGCACCCCGTGCTCAATGTAGCCGTATCGTCGGCGTACATGTACACAGGGGTGCTCGGAACGGGCCCCACTGCCTCCACCAGGTCCGCTGCCCAGAGGGTGAACAGGGTCGGCGCGAGGACCGACCCCTGCGGTAGCCCGGCGCGGAAGATGCGGCCGGAGCTGCGCACCCCGTTCATCTCCGCGCAGGCGCGGCGGTCGCGCAGGAACTGGAAGACCCAGGAGGCCATACACTTGGGGAGGTGGCACAACATCTTGAGCAGTAACATCCGGTAATCGATCTTGTCATAACTGCGGGAGAAAGCATAGGCGACGAGGACGAACCTGGCGGCAGTTTTGCCGTCTGACGGGCGGTCTCGCGGCCTCGGGAGGTTAAACCCGTCTTGGAATTCTTGGGTGAGTCGTCCCAGGTTCTCTTCAGCGGATCGGCCGCGCTTGAAGCCGACCTGTTCCTCTGGGATTGTCCTGTCCCTCTCCCGCAGGTGGGTTAGCCTCGCTCCGACCATCCGCTCGGCCAGCTTCGCGATGTCGCTGGTAAGTGAAATGGGCCCGAAACTGGAGACGTCTTGTGGGTTCTTCCCTGCTTTCAAGATCGGTATGATGGTCGCCCTCCTATATGCATTAGACACCACTGAGGTGCGCCACGGGCAGTTGATGAGGTGCAGGAGGGCATCCTGGGCTGCTGGTCCCAGGTACCGAAGGTGCTCCGTGCACACGTTATCGGGATCGGGCGCTTTCCTGGACCTCATCCTCTTAATCTGGTCCAGCATCTCATCTCTGCTAAAAGGCTGGCAGGAGCTGTCACAGGGGCATGGACGTGACCACGCTGCGCACAGTGAGGTCTTTGTGGCTCGGTCACGCCTCCGGTGGCGGGTGTGCTTGCTCACGAGGGAGTACTCGCGAGCGAAGGCCTCGGCCTTGGCTCGGTCCTCCACAGCGACACGGCCGCAGTCACCGTTGACCGTCTGGCCGGGGCATACGTCCCGCGCGCCCCCCTCCATCCGCCTCATAATATTCGTGACGCAGCCAATGGCCGCGGGCCTGTTCAGCTCCTCGGTGACAAAATACCGGAGAGAGCGCCGTCTTGCCTCCTCCTCGGCCTCTGCAGCTCTTCTCTTGGCGGCCTTCCATCGGTCCGTGGTTTCCCTTGAGGGGACCCGATGAATGTCCGTGGTTTCCCTTGATGGATCCCTCGCCGTCCGGCGCTCCGCCACCGCACTGGCAACTCCGGGTCGAGGGCCCAGGGTACGGGGTCGGCACGGGCTCCGCGGGGGATCCTGCAGGAGCTCGCTTCGAGGATGGCGTTCGTCAAGCGCGTAGCCATTCCCTCGACCGGCAGGTCCGGCGTAACAGTGCCAGCCACCGCCTCATCACAGTCGGCGGTGAAGCCAGTCCAGTCAGCCTTGTGGAGGGCCCAGCGCGTCTTCCTGATACGCCGGGGGCGACTGCTGGCCACCGACACCGACACCACCTGGGGAGGTGGTCGCTTCCAAGGTCGGTGCCAACCGACCACGTACAGCGGCGCGCCAAGTCTTGGTGGGCCATGAAATATCCGGGGCCGAGAGGCGAGTCTCCACTCCATAGCTGGCACGGGTGGCAGCGCTGTTGTTGAGGATTCGCCAGTTCTTGCGCAGGGACCAGCCATGTATCAGGCGGTCCACCCTGTCCGGGTCTAAACAGACGACATCCCAGGCAGGGTGGTGTCCGTTCACATCCTCCATGATGAGGGTCGGGTCGCCAGCAGGGAAGGCCTCGAGGGAGAAGTTGTTCACCCGCTCGTCCCCGCCAGACGAGCGTATAGGCGGGCGGTAGATGTTGAAGATGTCGATGGTGGGTGAAATCAGTCTCTTGGGTGCGCTCAAGATGACTCTGACGGCGCACCATTCGGTTGTGTCGTCTTGAGGCTGGAGAGGCGACTCTTCGATGACACTGAAGTTGAGGCCGTCTCTGACGAGGATTGCGACGTCCCCTCCACAGACAGGCCCCACGACCCTCCTGCCTCTAGCCCTTCGCGAGATAGCGGCGGTCTGAAACACCGGGACCGATAGGGACTTTCCAGCCAACTGATCCTCATGGATAGACACCACGTCCGTCCTGACGTCCGATAGCCAGCGGCTGAGCTCCGCGGTCTTGTTGCGGACCCCCTCCGCGCTCCAACTGACAAGCAGCAGTAGGCCTCGGGTCTGGCATTTGTGGCAGTATCACCGGTACTTGGCTCGTCGGCTGAAGCCACCCTGAGGGCCCGTTCCGCCGCGATCGCGGTTTCCCCCACCGGCGGGCCTCCCGGCGGGGGCGGTGGAGTCACTTATCTACGCGGGCCGGGATGCACCGAGTGTCAGTCGGCGCGCCCGGACCCACGAACAGCGTAGGAGATGTTGGAGAGTCGCCAATGGTGGCGGCAGCGCAGCGGTTGCCAGTCGCCGCGCAGCCGCGGCAGCTCCGGGACGGCGGGGCCGCAGGGCGTCGGCCCCGCAACGTCCCGCACCTCGGGGCAGCTGAGTTCCATTTGGACGGCGACGGCCAGCGGCGAGTAGCAATACAGCAGTGGCGTATTCGAGGGCGCCCCGACATATCCACCGACTGCTCCTCCGTGACAGGCGTCTGCTTGAGAGCACTTCCCTGAAAAAGAAAATGCGTTAGCAATTGACAGGTCGTGCCACTGGAAGGCCAACTAAAACCATGTGTTTGTTTCAGCAAGCGCATGAACATGGGCCTGAGCCACCTTCGCTGGGGCGGGGTGATACCCCACAGATCTCGGAAATCACACTAATGAATGAAAAGTGTTAGAAGTTGTGGGGCATCCTGACGTAGTCTCTGAAAAATTAAGTTGTTGATTTTTATCAGCAAAGATCTCACAAATCACACTAATGAATGAAAAGTGGTAAACGTTGTTGGGCACCCTGACGTAATCTCTGAAAAATAAAGTTGTCGATTTTTATCAGCCTAAATCCAGCGTCGCCAGAGGCCAAACCATGTCACCATACGGATATAAGGAGGATGAATGTTTTTGTCTCAGCATCTGACGTACAAAAGCCATAACACAACAATTTAAACATTTGTAATATTCTCAGCAAATTCCATCGAAATGATATATAGTACGATCTTGCTAGGTGACATCTCAGTGATTACAAAAATCCAGTGACGCCAACATAAATGCTGTATCTCCGTTCCAGACGAAGTTACTTAGCTAAATCATATTACCCACGAATTTTCAAAAGAGAGGTCATGGCTCGTACCCAACCCTGGGTTATCGAAATAAAAATACCAATTAACATCTCATAGTAGCCGATGACTTCATGTATTGAGATACATTTTAGATAAATCGACTCCACGTATTTACTCATGCTGTTACATTTTTGTTGGAGGTGGTCACTTAACCTGCACTGCTGAGATGACCCGAACTGGACCTAAAATTTTGACACAACTTGCAAAACTGATCAGAAGAAAATGCATCCCAAACCATTTACAGGCTTCTGCGAAAACCCAAATGGGGGGGGCATCAGTGCAAGTGTAACGTTTTGACAGGGGCAGATGCCGGGTTTCATGTATTTATAATAAGCTCATCTACGGAAACGCAGTAGGCGTTTCGGTTGGGATGAAAAGAACAGGACACTGTTTTTACCACAAAAATCCATAAAAAGGACACATTTTAGCATTGATCACTGTCTGCCCCACCAGCACAATACATCAACAATCCAGCGGTTTTGAACATTTTTACTTTTGAGACTTTCATTCAATTAGCCTCCAAATAAAGTTACCTGGTAAATTGTGTTGCACTGAGGATATCATAGATGCCGCAGCATGATGTTACAGCATGCCGCAATTGACCAGTCACGTTGTCTTCAGCAGCGTCTCACGGGCCATTCCCAGTTGATGGTGGAGTAGCGCGCCCATTGAAACACAACTCAGTACAGGTGAAGCTCTGTTTAGAGCTGACCTCCATCGAAGATCGCATCAGCACCACCACCACGCTGAGGAGAAGGGAGGTACGGCGGTGTTACGAATGCACTAAAAAAGAGAAAATACGACGGGGCGCTGGTGGGCAATAGACAGGGCAAAGAAAACACCCCACCACACATTAGATTAAACAAAAATTACATACATATAGTACTATACATTGTGCTCCCCATGGAGGTCTTAATATGCTATCTTACATCTAGCCTCCTGAGTCCCCACGTATAGGTATCTATACGCAGGTTTGAATAGCTCTACCACCTCCTACCGATGTCGTAGCAAATTATGTATAGAAAGCTGGACATTCTAGCTTTCTTCTGGTGTCAAAATCATAAACTAAACCCAAGGGCAAGTGAGTCAAAATTCCCTTTGTTCGACGATAGGCGTGAGCGCCGGACGGTTTCGCGGTTGCTCCGAAGAAGGTATGTAGTTTAAAAATGTTACTGACAGAATCTAGTTTTGATAAGTATATGAACAGAAAGCTTAAATTATTGGAAGTATCTCAGTTTTTATCCGGTGTTTTTAACATTTTTTGTTGCCAAACAATCTCCTTCGAAAATGCTATGTATAGAATTCTATACTCCAGGACTCAATGACGACAAAAGTGACATTATACTTAACCATTTGGAGGGCATCCCAGGCATATCATACTCCTTTGATGTAATGAGACATCATTGATGAGGAGCACATGTTAAGCAAATATGTTTTCCTCGTGGTTTCCTTTGTTTTTAATGTTATAAAACTACAAGATATGGATTGGAACAGGCGATGCTTATCATTCTGGTACTGAAGCGAGGGGCAGATCCGAGGAGGGGGGATGGGGTAATAGCCCCTCTTAGGCCTACCTTAAGCACTGATAAAACGCCTCCCGCTGGAGCCGCCGGGCCCCCGCGGGAGGGGGGAGCGGTAGCTGCAGCTATACCCCGATCCCGCAAGTTGTCTTCCAAATACCACGCGAAGGTAGGTCTAGGGGGCCCCTCATTATGCAACCGGGGGCCCCCGAAATTAATATCGGTGGCCCCCAGAGTTGTTCTCGGGGTCCCTACCTCTGAGGTCCCACGAACCCCGCGACCGGGCCCCTAAAAATCGTCTCAGGGCCCACTGCTGTCCAAGCCGGGCCCCCTGTCCTCGGCAGTTTTAGGTCCCCGGTATTCCACCCGGGCCCCCTGTGACTGCAACTGGACCCCCTGCGGTTCACCCGGGCCTCCTTTGGCCATCTGGACACCCTGATATTCTTCCGGGCCACTTGCAGTCCACTTGAAACCGCTGAGTCTGCGACCGGGCCCCTCAGAATTATCCCAAGCCCACTGATGACGAAGTCGGGCCCCTGTTCTCAGCAGTTGCAGATAATTTCCCTGTATCCCACCCGGGCCCTCTGTGACCCAAGTCGGGCCCCCTGCGGCTCACCCAGGCCTTCTGTGGCCATCCGGGCCTCCTGAAATGCTTCCGGGGGCCCATGTGGCTCACTTGCGATCTTGGTGTCGGGGACCGGGCCCCCTACGATAATCTCAGACATATTGTGGATACAGTCAGCCCCCTGCCTTGCTTGCGGGATTCCTTTGGTCTCGGCCCTCTGTGGCTACAACATCTGTTCCTGCTTGGGAGTAGCAGGTTTAATATCTTAAACACGGTAACTCCTGGCTGGAGTACAAGTCTCACGAGGACTTCGAGGAGATCAGGTACCTGGAATTAAAATCCAGCTCACCGATCAGCTCGTGGCTGAAGGTAATAATATGAACTGTGAGGCCAGGCGAGAATACACTGAAAATGTTTCAGAGGCACCAGCTGACGAGCTTCCCACAAAGCGACCAAAGGTTGCAATGTAGTCGAAGGATATCAAAAGTGCTAGCACACAGTACATGCACGAAATTATCCCTGGTAAGGAATCGTACCGAAGATGCCGATGACCGTCCTATAACAAGCTGGCTCTCGTCAAGTCCAAGACGTTTGGAGTGCTTCTCTAATTCATTACTGAAACGATCTTTTTTACCAAGATCCACGAGGCATAAAGGTCATGGAGCGCACACAATGTATCTCTATTGGGAACCTGGATATGGTACATACATGCTTGGGTCTAACGATAGTCCTTGACTGATCCCTAACGAGAACGTGCTTTAATACTCGGTGGTATCTAATTTAGGAATTAGGACTTTACTAACAGTGGCTTAACACGCGCATTGACGGGGATCTGAGCCACCTTCGCATTGACGGGGGGGGCGGGCACCCGCCCCCCAAGATTTCGAGAACCACGGTAGGTAGCGAAAAACCACGGTAAACGGCGTTGGGTTGCCCATCCACTTCTCCATCGAAAACATTTGAACCATTTTTTGTCAGGTCACATTTAAGGTCACGAGAGGTCAAAAACAGCCGTCATAGGGATAACATGTAAATTCAGTTTTTCGGCCATTACATTTGAACAAGCAAAGATAGAGCAAAACGACTTGAACTATATGAATCCTCTCAGCAAGCCGAATCGAATGATATATAATTTGACCTTGCTAGTTCAAATCAAGGATTTGACCTGACCTGAGGTCAGGTCACGGTCAAATTATATAAAATGCATATCATTAGAACCGCAAAGCCCAGGCGAGTCTAATGCAGCTAAAATAAATGCTCTATCACCATCCGTTACTGAGTTACTCTGTAAAAACTATTTTTCCCATGTATTTCCAATGGAGAGGTCATGCCTCGTACCTGACCTTAGGTCATCGATATCAAAAATACCGGAACATATTTTAGAGAACTAGGTAGGGCCATTATGTGATATGAGTTTCAATCGGATAAGTTCACCCTGCTCCGACTTATGCTATCTTAAACATTTTTTTTGAGGTCGGGTCACTTGACCTGTACTGGTGACCTGACCTTGGATGACCTAACCTTAAAATTTTCACAGAAGTTGTAAAAATGATGAGGGAAAAGGTATGCCAAGTACGGCGGCGCTACGCGCCGCCGTTTTTCTGCTACGCCGCCGTTTTTCTGCTATCTCCGAAAAACCCGAGGGGGGCGGGTACCCGCCCCCCGTCAATGCGCGTGTTAAGGTGACGATCCGTATTAGTAGACTCAACCGGCGAAGGTACCAAATTTTGTTATGCCTACGTCATAATAATGATTAAAATCTTAGTTAAAAGGGAAAGCAAATACAACGTTCATTATGAGATAGTGACAAATGCATCATGTTTCACGCAGCGCATCCCGAGAAAAAGTTTATCATTAGTGCACTATTTATAGTCATTGAGTCCTGGTGTATAGACTTCTATACATCCAATAAATTATATTTATAAATTTTTGAATTAAAATTTTTGTTCATTATTGAGTTCCTTGCATCCAAAACCCCCAAAAATCAAAAAGGGTTTGCACTTCCATCAAATATTTTGGGCTCGGGTCTCAAGAGGATAGTGTTAAGCCTGCCGGATTTTGAAGCGACAGAAAAACAGAAAGACAGACAGAAACACACAAACATACAAACAGAGACAGACCTTGGAATTTTAGGACATGTAGACTGCTAAGCCTATATGTGGGCCAGCCAGCCAGTCAGCCACACAGACAGAGACATACAGACAGAGAAAGAAAAACTTCCAGAAAGCCAGAGATAGACAGGGATAAACAGAAACACAGACAAACAGTGAGAGAACAAGATAGACAGAAACATATAAACGGAGACAGATCGACATAGACAGAAATAAACAAAGACACAACCAGACAGACATTGCCAGATATTCAGAGGAAGCCAGATCTAAATACATACAGACAGACAGAACAGACAAAATACAGGGACAGTCAGACAGACATACAGAGACAGTCAGACATACATACAGAAAAATACAGAGACATCCAGGCAGACAGACATACAGAGAATACAGAGGCAGACAGACAGGTAGGCAGACAGACAGAGGAAGCCAGGTCTAAGTACATACCGACAGACAGAACAGCCAGAGAGACATACATACAGAGACAGCCAGACAGACATACAGGGACAGTCAGAGACATACAGACAAGTACAGAGACATCCAGGCAGACAGTCAGACTGATATACAGAAAAATGCAGGCAGACAAGCAGACAGGCAGGCAGACAGCCAGACAGAGTCTGACAGACAGACATTCAAGCAGACAGACAGTCAGGCGGACAGATGGACGGACAGAGTCAGGCAGACATACAGACAGTCAGGCAGACAGGTAGACAGGGAAACAGGCAGGCAGGCAGACAGACAGGGAGACAGGCAGGCAGGGAGACAGACAGTCAGTCACACAATCAGACAGACAGACAGTCAGGCAGACATACAGTCAAGCAGAGATACATACTGTCAGGTGAACAGACAGACAGACTTTCAGACAAGCAGGCAGGTAGACAGTCAGTCACACAATCAGACAGACAGACAGTTAATCAGACAGGCAGACTGTCAGGCAGACATACATGCTGTCAGGTGAACAGACAGTCAGGCAGGTAGGCAGACAGACAGTAAGGAAGACAGACAGAATGAAGACAGACAGACAGTCAGGAAGACAGACGGACAGACAGAGACAGTCAGGCAGGCAGACATACAGTCAGGCAGGCAGGGAGACATACAGACAGACAGACAGTCAGTCACACAATCAGACAGTCAGTCACACAATCAGACAGACAGACAGATAGTCAGGCAGACAGACAGTCAGGCAGACAGGTAGTCAGGCAGACATACATACTGTCAGATGAACAGACAGTCATGCAGACAGACAGCCTTTTTTATTTTTATAAATTTTGACCAAGTTGTTTCTCAGTTCGACTTTTGGAGTCGGAGTCTCACTAAAGTCATCAAGGGACTTGTCACGGAGACCCCGACCCCACCACCCGAACTAGCAACTCCCACAATGAAGGGTTGATTTAGAAGCCAAAGTTTAACGTCCCACAAAGCACAGGGACGGCCGCCCCGCTCATGTCACCCTCTCACCAGTCAGTTGCCAGCCGACCTGTACGTCGGGTAAACTATTGAGCGCCGGAGCGTCTCAGGTGAACCCATCCCAAGCCTGCACATGCACTGCCACTGCATGCTTCTGAGCAGTGGGCCGGCGCCCAACGCTCTACTAACTGAGCTACCGGGGCGGCTGTCTGACAGTCTTTCAGACAGGCAGACAGTCAGTCACACAATCAGACAGACATGCAGACAGTCAGTCAGACAGGCAGACATACATACTGTCAGGTGAACAGACAGTCAGGCAGACATACTGTCAGGCAGGTAGGCAGACAGACAGACGGACAATCAGGAAGACAGACAGACAGACAGATACAGTCAGGCAGGCAGGCAGACAGACATACAGGGAGACAGGCAGACAAACAGAGATACCAAACATTCAGACAACCAGACAGACATACAGAGACAGTGAGACATACATACAGAAAAATACAGACATCCAGGCAGACAGACATACAGAGAATACAGAGGCAGAACAGAGGAAGCCAAGTCTACATACATACAGACAGACAGAACAGACATACATACAGATATAGCCAGATAAAAAACATACAGGGACAGTCAGAGACATACAAAAAAGTACAGAGACATCCAGGCAGACAGTCAGACAGATATACAGAAAATGCAGGCAGACAAGCAGACAGGCAGACAGCCAGACAAAGTCTGACAGACAGACATTCAAGCAGACAGGCAGTCAGGCAGACATATGGACGGACACAGTCAGGCAGACATACAGACAGTCAGGCAGGCAGGGGTCAGTCACACAGTCAGACAGTCAGTCACACAATCAGACAGACAGGCAGGCAGACATACATACTGTCAGGTGAACATACAGACTGTCAGGCAGACAGACTTACTTTGAGACAGGTAGGCAGGCAGACAGACAGAGACATCCAGGCAGGCAGCCAGTCCGTCACACAATCAGACAGGCAGACAGACAGTCAGTCAGACAGGCAGACTGTCAGGCAGTTATACATACTGTCAGGTGAACAGACGGTCAGGCAGACATACAGACAGTCAGGCAGGTAGGCAGACAGACAGTAAGGAAGACAGACAGTCAGGAAGACAGACAGGCAGAAAGACAGTCAGGCAGACAGACAGGGAGACAGGCAGGCAGACAAACAGAGACAGCAAACATACAGACAACCAGACAGACATACAGATACAGCTAGACAGACATATGGAGACAGTCAGACATACATACAGAAAAATACAAAGACATCCAGACAGACAGACATACAGAGAATACAGAGGCAGACAGAGGAAGCCAAGTCTACATACATACAGACAGACAGAACAGACAGACATACATACATACAGATATAGCCAGAAAAACATGCAGGTACAATCAGAGACATACAGAAAAGTATACAGACATCCAGGCAAACAGTCAGACAGATATACAGAAAAATGCAGACAGACAGACAGACAGAATCAGTCAGCCAGTCAGTAAGCCAGGTCAGGTCAGGCAGGCAGGCAGGAAGACAGACAGACAGACACAGTCAGTCAGGCAGTAAGGAAGACAGTCAGGAAGCCAGTCAGAAAGGGAGACAGACATACAGTCAGGCAGACAGATGGACAGACAGTCAGGGGGGACAGACAGACAGTCAGACAGGCAGGCAGGTAGACAGTCAGACATACATACAGAAAAATACACAGACATCCAGGCAGACAAACATACAGAGAATACAGAGGCAGACAGAGAGACAGTCAGGCAGACAGAGGAAGCCAGGTCTACATACAGACAGACAGAACAGCCAGACATACATACATACAGAGATAGCCAGACAAACATACAGGGACAGTCAGACAGACATACAGAAACATCCAGGCAGATATACAGAAAAATAAAGAGAAATCCAGTCATTTTGTCAGTCAGTCAGTCAGTCAGTCAGACAGTCAGTCAGACTGTCAGTCAGGCAGACATACAAACTGTCAGGCAGACATACATACTGTATAGCCAGAAAAACATGCAGGGACAATCAGAGACATACAGAAAAGTACACAGACATCCAGGCAAACAGTCAGACAGATATACAGAAAAATGCAGACAGACAGAATCAGTCAGCCAGTCAGTAAGCCAGGTCAGGTCAGGTCAGGTCAGGTCAGGCAGACAGACAGACAGACAGACAGACAGACAGACAGACAGTCAGTCAGTCAGTCAGTCAGTCAGTCAGTCAGTCAGTCAGTCAGTCAGTCAGTCAGTCAGTCAGTCAGTCAGTCAGTCAGTCAGTCAGTCAGTCAGTCAGTCAGTCAGTCAGTCAGTCAGTCAGTCAGTCAGTCGGTCAGTCAGTCAGTCAGTCAGTCAGTCAGTCAGTCAGTCAGTCAGTCAGTCAGTCAGTCAGTCAGTCAGTCAGTCAGTCAGTCAGTCAGTCAGTCAGTCAGTCAGTCAGTCAGTCAGTCAGTCAGTCAGTCAGTCAGTCAGTCAGTCAGTCAGTCAGTCAGTCAGTCAGTCAGTCAGTCAGTCAGTCAGTCAGTCAGTCAGTCAGTCAGTCAGTCAGTCAGTCAGTCAGTCAGTCAGTCAGTCAGTCAGTCAGTCAGTCAGTCAGTCAGTCAGTCAGTCAGTCCGTGAACAGAAATTCTGTGGATGGGGCACTTTCCCTCCACTGGTGCTTAAAAGGAATGTGGCACCTTCAAAACATGATTTTAAATGAGATAGCCAAGTTTTAAAGCAAGTGAGAAAACCCAGTATTCCATTTATCATTTGTCTTGGAACTCAATATTTCAGTAGAAAAAGCTAAAACCTACCTGACACCAGCCCCCTCATCAGCCCCCCACCAGGCGGCCATTGTTGTGAGCTTCCGGGGTGATGACATATGCTGACGTCACAATGAGCATCAGCGAATCGAAGCCCTTAAAGCGTTTCAAGTATGGTAGTGGCTGCCAGATCATGTCATCCACAGGCAGATATTTATTTTCATAGAGGAGTATTTTTAAAAACAAAATATTGAGCTTATTGAACATTTTTCACAGAAATCATGAGTGGTTTCATTATTTTTGGCTAAAAGCACGCCTAATTGCACTAAATTCCACGATTCGACCAAGGTGCCAAATTCCCTTTAAGAATGTTCATTTCACACCAGTTTGCAAAGTATGACATTTCTGACGAGATCTCGTCAGTGTGAGTGCCCTTAGAGATAGAAGCAAGTGGTGCAAATTGTATCAACCTGGTGCAAATTTGTAAGACTGGTGAGAGGAAGGAGACAATTAAACCAAACAAATACTAAATGGTTATTAAGACAGATGAGGTGGCTTGAGAAAAAGTCCCTTAGTAATAAGAGGTAGCATTGCATTGGATGGGTAGGAATGGGTGGGTTTTCTCCCATGTATATGAAATATTTCTGCAACTTCTTGGAGGCTGGTGGTGAGAGAATTTTAGATGGCTGGTGTGACTCGTCCGGCCTGTTGCCATACTTTGGAGGCTGGGTTTTACACAACAGGAGAGTATCTGGAAAACAAAAATCACATGCCTATGTCCACTTCAGGGTCATTTTCTGCCACAAAATTTTCTTACCTGCCCCAAAAAGGGGCAAAAGCAGCCCCAAACTGGTGGGTCAGCCTCTCTCGAGGCTGCCCCAACAGGACGTCAAAACTTCCCACCTTCGGAAAAGTGGGAACCAGCTTCATTCCCTTAAGCTGTTGATCACAATGTATATAATAAACATACTGTACCAAGCCTTATAAAGTTCACAACCCAATAAAGTAGGGACTGGGTCCTCAACTCGTTGTTCCCCACCTGCTTCAAGAACATTGACGTACACTGGGCAGAGATATTGTACAAAATCCTGACTTAGTCTGGTGATGGCTCATCATGAGCTCAATGACGGCGCAAATGAGAGGCACCGGGAATACCTAAAAATACCTGTACACCTAGGGTATTCCAAGGTAATCATGTGGCCTTCCATCTGGCATGCAATTCCCTTGACAGAGCATAACACGTATAGGTACCTTCCATTCTGACCTCTAAATCTACCAGCCAGGGTTAAGTAGAAAATACAATGTTACATACTCAGACTATGCTTTAAATAATCGCTTACAGCCTGTATTGAAATCCGTAATGATCCCTAGTAAATTGTGAAAGACAGGCCGAAGCAATCAAGCAACCCCTCGCGCTCACCTATGCGCTTCCAAAATGGCGTATTCAAAGCCGTGGACTTGCTGAAAGCTTCCTTTAATTCAGTCCACCTCTTTTCTGAAACGCATTTCCGCTCCAGCAACGCTAGAAACCCTTGCAGTATTTATGACCTATTCGTCATAAAAACGGCGGTGTTTATGACGCATCCGTCCTAAACACCGCTTCCTCTCATATGACCTATTCGTCATAAATACCGCGGTGGTCGTGTTGTCCATTGGTGGTTGAGGATCCGTTGTTTGCCCTGAGGGCGCCTGGCAACAGCAAGCTGCTGCGTTGGGACAAATTTGCAAACTGTGCGGCGCAGTATTGTTATTGAGCAAAAGTGAGGGCGGGCAGAAAGGAGCGGCGGGAGCCCGGGGTGAACTACTGTGGGGCGGAGGGGTGGAAACTGTACTTCTGAGCGCAAAATTGTGAGGTCAAGTCTAAGCTGATACTCTTGTAAATCTCAAAGGTAAGTGCTCAGATGATAGCTGCCATGGGGGTATTCACCACCCAGTGTGCAAAGTATGGCATTTTCGACGAGATCTCGTTGGTGCGAGTGCCCTTGGAGACGGGAGCGAGTGGTGCGAATTTTACCAATCCGGTGCGAATTTGTGAGACTGGTGCGAGGAAGGTGACACTGAAAACCAAACAAATAATGGCTATATGCTTATAAAGATACAGGAGGGGGCCTTTTGAAAAGTCCTCAACTAACTAACTAATAAGAGAGGTAGCATTGCATCTTGTGGGTAGGAATGGGTGTTTTTCTCCCTGGTATAAGGAAGATTGGTGCGAATTTTTGGTGGCTGGTGGTGTCCAGTCTGCAAAGTATGGCAGCAGGCCAGACAAGACGCACAAGCTATCTAAAATTCTTGCTCCGCTAGACACCAAAAATTCACACCAACTTGTCATATTACCAGGGAAAAAATGTGCCAACTCCTACCCACACAATGCAGTGCTGTCTCTCTTATTAGTTAGTTAAGGACTTTTTATAAGGCCCCTCCTGTGTCTTTGTAATCATCCAGTCATTATTTGTTTGGTTTTCAGTGTCACCTTCCTTGCACAGTTGCACCAGTCTCACAAATTCACACCAGGTTGATAAAATTCGCACCATTTGTTCCTACCTCCATGGGCATTCGCACCGACGAGATCTCGTCAAAAGTGCCTTAATTTGCACACTGGGGCGGTGTGAGAATTTTAGATGGTTGGTGCGATTCGTCTGGCCAACTGCCATACTTTGCAGACTTGTTCTCCACTAGCTGAGCTCTCCTGGACCTAGTTTCCATGCACAATTTCATTCGCAATTGCACGCTGTATCTGGATTCTGGATGCAGTTGCCTTGCAGATAGAGCCTTTGAAAAGGGAAACCTTATTTCAATCTGCTTTTTGTCAGTGGACTGGAGAGGGTTAAACTTTCTTTGTTTTTAAACAAAATTAAGCCATACATAAGTTTCTTTATGTTTAACTCAAATTAGTTGTTGGGCAATTTACATCAATCAAAACCATAATTCTGAATACAAAGTTGTAAATTTGGGTGAAGGGAAAGTGAAGTTAAAGTTTGATAGAAACAGTGATCAATAGCTGTATCCTGATATGCAGCTCTATCCAGATCACCTCATTGTGAGTGTAAACCAGGTCCTGGAAAGGAGGCTCACACCTGTATCATTTTGGTTTAGGGACACATCAAACCTTTGGAATGTCTATGGACAGAAAACAGAGTCAGTATCATGACTGGTAATGGTGTGTCAGCATGTAATGTACACAATACAATAATTGATGGACCCAGAGATTTGAAATAAATTCCTTCAAAGTATTGTAATGATTTGGCTTGTCTCATTGAGGGGGAAACTATGGTCAGAGTTCCCAATAATGGTACCAATGGCTCTTAATTGGAAACACTCATTCCAAAATTATCCAGAAATGCATGTGGCAGGCTGTGTCCTATGGTACTGCTATATTTTCAAGGGCCATAATGAATTAAGACAGTGTCTTTACAGGAAAGCTACCACTTTCATTGTTATTTTAGATGATAATCTACATAACAAGTTGTCTTACATACTAGTCCCCACTGGTTATGCACTTGGCAGCCAGTCTGCAGAACAGGGAAGGTTTTGTCAAGATCTTGTTGAGGCAGCCCCAGGGCAGACACACCAGTTTGGGGTAGGTTTTGGCTGTGCTTGGGGCAGAAAAGCAGCTTGTGGGGTAGGAACTGATACTTGGGGCAGCTCTGGTCAACTGGGGTAGCCATGGGGGGAATGAGAAGAATGAAATGAAGAAAAATAACTGACAATCACTGTATGACTGTTTGACTGTATATGTATTTATCACCAACAGGCACATAACAGATTACAGGTGAAGTCAATGAAAAGGTGAAACACAAAATCACCAACAACCTGCCCATAAAATGAGCTAGAAAACATTCCAAAACACAAAAAGCCCAGATAATCAAACTGTTTCACTGACCTAGAAGAGGTGCTTGAGGTGTCATTAAAGAGATGATACACTTCTTTGTTATTAAAGAGATGATACACTTCTTAAGTCCTCCAATAGGGTCTTAGATATTGCTAGTTGGTGAGTAAGCTAAAAATTGTTTCAGGGTGAGGAGCCCACACAAATACACTTGACTGTAGTGTTCACTAGACTAAAAGGCACATGTAACAAAGTTACACTAGCATTCCTGGTAGTTCTAGATGGTACATGAAGCAAGAAACACTCCAAAAGTTGAGATGATGCGATGATACCTCCAAAAACCTTGTATGTGAATAAGATGTCATGTTGCACACGCCTCTCCAATAAAGCATGAACCTCATAAAACTTAGTCAATTCTTTGTAATCTAATCATGGGCAGGCTTGGTCAACATGTTTTGCAAGGCATATAAAAACTTGTGCTGATTTCTTTCTACACGGCCCAGGTGACATTTTGCGGCTCTAGCCCAAATCACTGAGCAATGTTCTAAAATCGACCGGACATTGGCATTAAAAGCCGCCACGGCGCCCTTCTTATTCTGCTTACATCTGAGGGAGGCCGTCTGGAAGGCTCTGATTAATAAACCGAGTGATCTGTTTGCTTTGGAAACAATCGAGCTGGGAAAAGGCAAGCTTTTGCTCAATAATGATTCCTAAAGCTTGTATGGAAGAAACGTCCTCCGAAATTTGATACTATAAGCCGAATCGATGAGATCACGTTTTAAAGAGATTTACACAGGAAATAAGCAAGAATCACTAGTTCAAATAGTGCCAGAGCAGTTAATTGTTTCCAAAAGGAACATTTTCTCGTCAAATTAAATATGACTAAACAGATACGAAATGAAGAATATTCCTAATTAAAGTAAATTTTCTGTAGTGTTTTTTTAGAAAACCAGTAGGAATGCCTTTCTTATTTTAAGATTGTAATTATTTGAAAATTTGAATTCCCAACATAATTATATCTACTTAAATCGATCTTATAACTCAAAAGCAAAATTTCCCTTTATGTCGGTCTGCAAGATGTGGCAGGTTATGACCGAGATACATTTAGATTGAGTATGTATTTTGCGAGCGTGGCACAAAACAATATTAAATTTTTGCTGGTACACGTTGGAAATAACAAAAAAGAAACCATTTGAAGTGGTATATTCCCCCTCCCAAAAAAAGAATCTCGGTTAGGTGGCTTTAGTTCAAATGGATACAAGTGATTGGCTCTTACCTCTCAAAGTTTCAGAGCTCAAATCTACGGACGGATGGGTCAAATAATTTATTTAAAGACATGTTCAAGGGGTATTCCGTCACGCATCAATGACGTCACATAGGTGCAAAGGGATTTTTCTACCGCAGGATGTACTAAAAATTTTCCAAGTTTTTCGCGCTCGCTTGCAAATGCAAGAGAACACGAGAAATTCAATTGTGTTCTGAATGTAGAAATAAAGCATTCTGTTTTGAGTATGGTTGTCTTTTTGTAATTTTGTGGATAGTATTGATACAGCCTTGAGGGGATTAGGCGTGTGACTTTTCACCACGGACCGCTCTTATATCAAATCACGCACAAAGTTCATACGGACAGAGCCTGTGCTATTACTATTACGATATTAGTATACCTATTACATAGCTACTATTACCTTTTACTATTCACCTATTACCTATGTGTGTGTACACACACGCACATATACATTCATTGACTGCGTCCGCCCTTCTTTCAGATAAGAATCGTATTTCAACTGCGAACTACCGTCATCTGCCTGCAGAAGCTCAAAAATCAAATTTTCGATACCCTTCGTGTTTACCTTGTTCGCCGTCCTCACATGCACCATGTCACTTGTCTAAGCCGCTGTTGTATGACCAGCAACCACTTCCTACTGCGACCGCACTCCTCCAGCCAGATGCCTCCCAACCGAGGTCCTCCCCCACGCCGTCAGCTCACCGCCGATGTCACCAGCATGCGCTATGAGAAGAACCGGCTGGCCACGTTCGGAGACTGGCCGCTGGATGCGCCTGTGCCCAAGGAGCGTCTGGCCAAGGCCGGCTTTTACTTCAAGTCGGCGCCTTATCGGGTCGAGTGCTTCAGCTGCGGAAACACAATCGACGACTGGGCATTTAACGAGCAGGCGATGCTGAAGCACCGCCAGCTCTTCCCGCTGTGTCCGTTCGTGCTGGACCGCTCGGATAACGTGCCGGCGTCGGCGGACGGCAGCAGTGGGGGCGGCTCGCCACAGCCGACACAGGACAGCGGGTACAGTAGCAGCCAGTCGCCTGCCAGCTCTCAGGAGAGCACCGCATCTACCAGTCCTCGCACAGGTTTCCGTTTCCCCGCCGTCGTGGCGACCTCCGGTGGTGGTGGAGGTGGGGGTGGAAGTGGTGGCGGCGGCGGAGGAGGCGGCGGCGGCCTGACCAGAGGCGGCGGCGGCGGAGGTGGCAGCGGCAGCCAACGCACATGGCTCACTTTCTCATTTCTAAAACGCGAGCGTCAGCGGCTGCGAACATTCGAAGGCTGGCCGTTGGACTTTATCGCGCCTGCGGATCTGGCGGCGGCTGGTTTCTTCTTTTTGAAAGAGGGCGACAAAGCCCAGTGCATCTTCTGTCGCGGGATCGTTGGCGACTGGGAGCTGGGCGATGTGCCGACGACGGAACACGCCCGCCACTTCCCGCAGTGTCCTTTTGTACGTGGCCGCGAGTGTGGAAACGTACCGGCCGAGTGCGACTCGGACTCAGACGAATCGATAGAGGAGCGCACCGCCTCTCAGGAGGACTGGGGCCACGACGAGGTGGGCCGCCGGCTCGACATACGTACACACTCGGTCGGCGATAACGGTGAGTACTGTCTGTCGCGGCCAGAGGTGCCGGTATGGTTAGGGAAAGGCTCATGTTCTTTGGAATTGACATGCTGTTGTACTCTTTTGTCACGGTTTACCACCGGGGGTATGTTTTCACATACTGTGTTTCATCAGCTGCTGTGATACTATTACTGGATGTTGTGGTTTGTTTTTGCTTCTGGGAGTATTTATGCGTTGTTTTGGCTGTGACTCTGGCAGCGTTCGAGATCCCAGGGTGCTGGGCGGAGAGTGACACCCGGGCAAGCTGAATTTGCCACTCACTTCCGTGATATTTTTCTAAACTTCCTACTCACTTCGCTAATTGAGCTGTTAAAGCACAATTCAACAATCCTGGTGCATATAAACTCATCAAAAGAACATTGGTAAGGAATTTGGATAAAAAGTTTCGTTCTAAGCTTTAAAAAAGAGGTTCAATAATAATGGGGGGGGGGTTAGCTCACTTTCACAATGTGCAGCTTTTGACCTCCACTCGCCGACTTTATTTTCCTATATTGATTTTACTCTTGGCACCCTAACCAGGTTTGGAACACTGGGCATTGGTTCTAAAATAGCAACGCTGCATGCGTCCCTCTCCTCTGCGGGAGCAGACTACTGCCAAATTGTTGTTCATGCAATACGTCCTTTCTTTTACGTCGCAATAGGGCATGCATTTTACATACAATTGGCTCACTGGTATAACTGCCTTTCTCCGCTGTCCGAACATCTGGTGGAGACACTAGACGCATTGTAGCTACTCTGTCACCCTACTTGCATATCTCCGGCCTGTATGCAGGAAATCCCGTGCTGTAGGTGAAACATGAGGGTAGACACTTTTGCAAAGGACATTGTCACACAAGTGACAGAGGAACAGGCTTAAACTTTCTCCCAGAATTGATTTCTCGTTGTTCTGTCTTTTTAGGCTTTTATTTGAGCCCTGCACCATTATGTTTGCATCAACTCTAACTCCAAAAAACTCCAAAATGCACTTGTTCGGTCGTGGGAGAAGTAGCGAGGACAGTACTGAGACATGAAGCTGCTGTGCTCAAAATATCGCTGTCGCATCACACCGCTGATCTGTGATGTATTCGTGTTTTTGCGACCCATATCAATTAGTGTATTTATGGACATTCAACAATCATGGATGAAATGAACGCGGGTTTTGAAAAGGACTGTCTGCGGTCTCGTTGTCTTAAGTCGTGATGAACAACCTTGCTTTAGCCTCGTTCAAAGCGACTGTTTTCTAGCCTTGCTACCGAAGATCACTTTTTTGCCCACAGGTCTGTTGTTGGCTCTAAAAATTATCATCAAATGATGGAATACTGACGAAATATCATAGCCCATGTATGAACAATTTCGACACTTGTGGATACATTTTTATGCTGTATAAAGAATGACGGCTAAAAAGTGGAAATATCGCTACGAAACACTGGACCGTGGGCTGTTTGCGTTTTGGGATGGCAGCGGCCTCTGCGGGAGGCAGTATTGATTTTCCCCGCAGGAATGTCGGACGCGGTGGAGCTGTTCTTGGCTGTGGCGTAGGACGTCCTGTTTTTCGTGAGCCGGATTTTGTCACGAGATCAGGGACGGGGAGGGAGGGAGATCCCGTCTAACCCGTGAGGCCCCTCGCCCCGTATACGCCGGTGATTCCCGACCTGGTCCGGCCTGTGTTCCCTCCAACCGGACTCTGTCAGAGGCGGTACTTCATCAGTAACTGTAGTCTCCTGAATAGTCCCAGTCTTGGCGATGGGATGGACATTTGTCCTTTTGACACTCTTACGGCGCTCTTTCCACGTAGCATATTGAAATCCAGGACACCGGGGCGGTGATAGTCCATCTTCCTATCCACTTCCTCCGCTCTATCTAAGTGTGCATTTCGTGAGCGATATTTGTGAAGAGATTGGCGACGGTTGGTGACCTGCTTCGATGCGCCATATTTCGAGTGCCTCACCGTTCAAACGCTCCCTATCAGCACAGGACGATACGTGAGCGCGATGTCGCGGACTATTGCGTTGAATGAGTGCGCGATTTCCCGGAAACCGGATAACTATACCACATGTAACGCATACCTTCTTGAAACAGTCTGCCGTATAAACGTTGTCATCCCTTCATTTGTGGAGTACCTGGCAACGCTATCTTGTCCAACATCAGAGTATGTCGTAGGTGTTTCGTCAGGACGGGGGCTGCTAGAAGTAGCCAAAGGTCTGATCGCATTGATGCGGCTTCTTGAGATGAATTGAAGTGTATATAGTCCCCACTGTTCCCAAGCTAAGCTCGGCATGCGGACGAATATCCGTCGTTGCAATGCTTTGACGACGATGCCGCCGTGGCTAAGAGGCAAACCGTGTGCGATTGCATGACTCTGCACTCTGCCCTGCCGTGTTGCTGTTGTCTTGCAGGTGTCGTGGGATTTCTCTTGCAGTGGATCGTCTGCCATATCGTGCTTACATCCTAACCTTTTGAATTTGATACACCATCTGCCGTTTAATTGGAACAAATATTGATTTCTGGGGTTTGATACTTTCCCGAAAGCTGGTGCGATTGTCAAATATTTAAATGTTTTTTTCTTGTCCCATGATCTTCAGTTACATTGACATGGCTTTGGTGCTTTCTTATTTCTTTTAGAAAAATTGTTTAGTTGTTGGTTGTGCGAAATGCTGAATTTTGTTTCAACGTTAATCAGGCAAAATCTGGGGGCGATATTCCAAGTTTTGGGATTAGCGGTGTTGGATGGATGTAGGTTTCGGGAGAGGCACTTTAGATGGTCTGAATCGGTTCTGGAAGCCCTGAACATTTCCGTGTGTGGTCCACCAGCCTACGATAGTTCTTGCCCCTCTGTTGTGGTAACGGGAGTGCGTTTGCCAGAGTGTGCCTCTGACCTAAACACACCCTGTTCAGGCGATTATCGAATGAGAAACATGAGTGGCAGCTGCGAGCGCATTCGCCTGCGGCAGCAGCGACCCCACCGTCTCCTTCCATAGTTTTGTATCGGCTCATGCTCATCACAACGCTTTAAAAGCCAGCTCAGTTGAGTGGATGTGTTGATAATGTATGAATTGTATGCCGTGTGGGCTGACTTGGTGGTCAGGAGCTCCGCGACAGCATTGAGTCGTATGGGCAGCACCGGGTCATACCGCCTGGTTAGCTTGCACTTTTAACCAGTTTCGCCGAGTGTCTTCTCTTGGTTCTCACGAATGAAAATGTCCTGTGCTGATACGCAATCGCGAAATGTGTACTGAAGAACTGCTCGTCCTTGGACAGTATATGCTTGGGGTTCAAAGGATCAGTAGGACTGAATAGTGCACCTTGCACACTGCAGGGTATATTTAGGCGGACCAGGCCAAGGCTGCTGCTCGTGCAACTCTGCCCCGAAGGCGCGCGCTGCTTGGTAGGGGACGTTACTGGAGGTAGAACTACGCTGTTGGGGGGCTATGGTAATCATGAGTTTGTCCAGGTAGGATGACTGTTCAGGTTGGAGGCTTCTTGCCCATCCGTGTTCAGGGTCAGAATCCCATAATGGATGTTGCAGTATGATGATATGGCATTAACGTATGGCTTGAGTCGTCATGCAGTACTTATTTCAAAGGAATACTGCAGTATTTTTGCTTGCCTCGCCGAACTCCCCGCGAGTTGTAGCCCATGAGCAAAAACCGCTCCCCTGATTTTTATGTTAAGTGGAGAATGATCCTACGGTCTTGGGGAGAACTCGGGGGGGGGGTTAAATTTCACAATGTAAAATGTATGTTAATAGGAACAAAATTCATTGAGAAAGGCGAGCGGTTAGGTTTCTCTTCAGTATGACTCATGTATATGTGCCAGCGTCCATTGTATGTCCCGCAATCCTTCCAACATTTTCACCAAAAACCCAGCACGGTGTGTGCCTGCGCCAGTGGGTTACAGCGAGCGTTTTTCGCTGTCCAGCTGCTGCATACCCTCCCCGTTAAAGGCCCGGTGTTTGTAGGCCGTGCTGTACTGTCAACTGTGTCGTGTGCTGTCGGCGCTGGGAAAGTTCGAGCTGGATCAACGCCAGACTCGTCGGGTCGGGGAAGCCTGGCCCCGATAGCGTGCCGCGACCGCAGCGCCTCCAGCGGTGGTTTGGCGAAGCTTCAAGGTGACCTGCCACAGACACGTGATGTCAGAAGTGCCGACCGCTAACTGCGAAGCAGGCGCGGCTCGGCAGATACGCTTATCAAGTGGGCTGTGCAATGAGAATATGGCATTTGCTGCGTTGTATTTTTGATGTCATGATTTTCATCCCTGTTTTGCGTTCGCCGATCAGGTTTTGTAAGCTGGAGGTCTCGACTTTTCCGGAGCGGCAGCGGCCGGCCATTCATTTAGCGATGACGTCATGATGGGAATGACGCCGCTTCGGGGAAGTGGTGATGTTAGTCACGGGGCTTCGCGGCGGGTGGGCGAGTCGGCGCCGGCGAGTGTTGTTTCGCAAAGGCTGCACCATGGTGGCACCGGGCAAGCCCACACACTCCACGGCTCAAACTGAGCCGACCAGGATTAATGCTCATTTCTTCGTGCTTGACTTGAGGGTCCAGACTGGGCAAAGAAGCCTGGGAGGGACGACATCTTACACCTAAGCTTTCATGTACAAGAAATCTGATGCAGCACTTTGTTCTATTTTTGCATCAGCCTGAGAATAATGTTGATATACTGATACTGTTCCACTCCACTGAGTCAAAATTTGTTTGGTGCTTCAGTCAGGTTTGAGTTGAACAGCCGAGGCATCACTTCCCGAAATATTTGAAGGTCAGATTTGTTAGAAACATGGAGCGCGTTTCTCTGCTTAGGTTCGCTGGATTTAATCGACAGTGAACATCATCTTAGAAAGTCTAGTACTGACTGGTAACTTCCAGCCCAATTGCAACCTCAGAATTCGTGGTATAAGCTGGTGTACCTTCCTAATCGTATGTGTAACAAACCTTGATATGAGAAAATTTTGGTGGTACATTGCCGTTGCATCAGCCTTTTTGCAATGAAAAGCCCAAGGTGAGACCCACAGCTGGGTGCCCCACGCGAAACCATGCTTCAATGGGGCCCGGAGACTGGTGGTTGTCGATAAGCGCCCCGGCCTGGCGGAGGGCGCAACAGTCCTTTGTGGGGCGGTGTTAGTGGGCGTGGTGCAGGTTGCGTGTGGGCCTGTGGGCTGTGGGTGTGGGCGGGCGTGGGACGCAGATCCGGTCCCGCGAGCCCAGCGGCATTGGCAGTCGGCGTTAATGCCGGCTGTTTTGTTTTCAGCGAGCTAACGTTACTCATTCTTTGCGAGGCGTGGGATCTCGTTAATGGTTTTTGTGTCACCTCTGTCCCCTGAGGGGCTGAAGGTCAGACGAGTGTCCTCGTGCTGACCTCGACGTCTTCCACCGATCTTCGTCGTGACGTCTATTCAAACAGTGCCACCTGGGCTGCTGCTAGTTAGGACATGTTCCAGAGACGTCAGCATAGAATGTCTGAAACCGTAGAACACCTGGCTATTTATCAGCTTATGTCTGAAACCTTAGAACACCTGGTCAGTTATCAGCTTGTGAAAATGAAATATTGGTTGTTTGGAAGACACATTCTTGCCGTTTGTTTCTATCCGAAAACAGGGTGGTGGAAAAGTGCAGAAACGTTTCATGGTTGGAAAATAAATCAGTTCATCGTTCTTATTTCTTTGATTTGGTCAACGTTTTGCCTACTTATTGGCATGACTGCTTTCTTTGCCCGCATGTGTAGGTCCCGTTTAAATAAAACTGATTGTCTGTTATGAACTCCCGAGAATTTCATAGTTCAGATGCGGCGAAGTTATTAATTTCTGTAATAAATTGTGTGGTACGGGAGTGTTCAAATAGCTGCTTAAGCTTGATTTTACGTCTTCTGAATCGGTCGATTGCGAGCACTGTCATTGCTTACAATTGGTCACTCCCGCGATTTTTTCAGAATGCAGTGACACACCGGAAGAAGGGTCATGTGCAAATTTCCGTCGTAGGTTTTCGATATGAACGGAAGCTTGTCCTACACGTTGGCGGCCGCGTGGAGTACTTTCAACTCTTAAATACAGACTGTGTGCGTACCTTTGGCATACTGTTGAAAGTTAAGGCGTTGTGGCAATGCAATAGGGACGACGAATGGACATTTCTCCTATTGTTTTGCCGTTTGGCCACGAATACGAAGTTATTAATTTTCAGATACAGGTCTGGTTTCCTGCATGGGCACCTTGTGTTACCCGGTGTTTCGCCAATCATGATGCTGTGAGAAATGCACGGCTTCCCTGGGTACAAAGAACTTGATTGGGCGATGGGTAGGACGTGCAAACCCCCCAGCAGTCGACATAAAAAAGTGATATTGTCTGTCACTCCTCATCAGGTTGGCACCCCACCACCCACTGGCCGGGTTTTTGGGTTTTTAGTGGGTTTTTAATGGATAAAACCCACCCGGGTTTTCATAAATCATTTTCTAGATGCCCCTGAGTAAAAATTTCGCCTTTTTGCTGTTCATATCACCTTTAAGCTACTAAGCCTTGGATGTGTAGAATATGCCAAAGTTTGGCAGAATTGGTACAATATGCCACCTCGTACCACCCGCTGGAAAGTGCATTTGGCAATTCTTGCCGTCTTACCAGGAAAATAATTCCTAAGAATCCACATGTCCAAATTGCACATTTGCAACACAAATTTCTATCATGTTTTTGCCACATGTAAAAGTCGCTGGATAACACCAATACCTACTGTCTCTGAATATGACGGTAGTTTTGGTCTGTACCATGCAGCTTTTTCCAGAATTCAACCTATATATATATATATATATATATATATATATATATATATATATATATATATATATGTTAATTTATAAACATCTATGCAGGGTCAAAATATGCCAAAGTAACAGTGCACTCTCAGATTGTGACTCTGACTGACTTTAAGCTTAGTCACACAAATAATTTCTTTGTCCAGCTCATGGAATGGAAAAATGGCTTATGGTGGTGGAGTCACATCGTGCTGTATTCCAGGCGCGCAGCCAAGGTGGGGTGACTGCCTCTTCCCTTTGCTGAGCTTAAGCACTGTAAAGAGCTTCCTGCACGGCCTCCTGTCGTTTTCTGATTTATGTTCCCCAAGTGGATTATAAGAAGACTGACACCATCACACTGTTTGTCTCGGAGACTCTCAATAGCAAGTCTCAGGGACTCAAGCGTTGGTCTGGCAGGGCCCACCAAAATTTTGAATTGGGGGCCACAGATTCGGCTACGGACACCAGAGTTTATCTCTGACCTCCAGACTTGGTCTCTGGAGCAGCCCCAAAAGTTTTCCCGGGGTTTTCAGAGTTGGTCTGGAGGACCCTCAAGACTTGTCACGGGGAGGGGGCGCCCAGAGCTGGTCTCTGAGGGCTCCCAGAGTTGGTCTCAGTGGGCCCAATATTCTTACTTGGGGGATCGGAAAATTTTTCTCGGAGAGCCCAGGGTTGCTCTCGGATGGCCTTTAAGAATTCGTCTCGGGGGCCTCAGAGTTGGTCTCCAAGGCCTTCGAGGGTTTGTCTCGTCGGCCCATAGAGTTCGTCTTGAACCTGGCTGAAAGTTGGTTTCGTGGGGTCCCTAGATTCGGCCTTTGGGGTCCCCAGAGCTGGTTTGAAGGACCCCAAGAATTGTTCTTGGGGCCCCCAGTGCTGGTCTCGAGGAGCTTTAAGAGTTTGTCTTAGTTCATGGGGCCCCCAGAGCTGGTCTCGGGGATCCCTAGACTCGTTCTTGGGCGACTCAATAGCTTTTCTGGCGGGAGGAGGTTTTGTCTCAAGGCGCCGGCCAAGTTTTCTCAAACTGCCCACAGAATTCGTGTTGATAGCACCTCACAGATGGTCCCCGGTCGCAAAATAATAAAAAGGATACCACGCCTTATTTAGCTAGATAGACAAAGAAACCAGCAATGTATGTAAAAACAGCCAATAAAAGTAACGGAACCACACCGATTCACTCCACCATCCCATCAGCCACCGCTGACGTTCTTTTATTTTAATTAGCGATCTTTGCGCTCGGGCCCCGTGCAGTGCCCCCGAGCCTATATCCACGCCCCCGAGCAAATAATGGATACGCCCCACTGTGCTCTGAGAATTGTGATCTGGCCTTTATTGATGTACCCGACTAAGATTTTCAGCGCTAGTCCATGAGGAATATGAGCTACTGATTTAGAAAAAGTGAATTCCCGTGGGGCGCGGCGGTGTGGTGCTTGTCACACTTGCTTTCACGGGGTCGCCCGGGCTTACGTCCGGTGGATTTCTTGAGTACGGAGAATCCGGCTCCCAAGAGAAAACAGTAACAAGAGTCGACGACGCCGCATGACCATAGCAGTGGATGAGCTTATAATCCCCAAAAATTGTTATTCTAGTCAAAAGTCGGTTCGTTTTTCTTATCCATGGGTGCCCATGAAACCAGGAAGGGTTCTGCACGGTGCCGTCAATCGGGTACTTCAGAACAGATTAGGAATAGGAGCTTCTTCCCATCTCCACCACCTGAGGCAAAGACTGTTAGGCAACGATGATATTGAAAGCATCACAGTCTTAATACGTGCTCAAACAATGACATTAATCTAGAAACGCTGTGGTGAGAATGCTACAAAACAAAAATAAAAACCCGAAAAAACCCACAAAAACCCGCAAAAACCCACACCCGTGGGCTTTTACAAAAACCGGGTTTTTCCAACCCTGCTCCTCATGGTTTCAATTTTGCTGGAGCTATGGACAGAATTTCGCTTAGTTCTGTGCATTTTGTTGCAGTTTGTAGCCCATATTCGACTTATGGGTGAACAGTCGGAGGGATGATCCTTTTTGATGGTGAGAGGGGGGGCATCGCTCTCTGCACCCTGCATCCTGTAGTGACAGACTAAGTCACTCCAGGGCCCCATTTCATAAAAGGCTTAACTTATGCTTATAGCGCAGAAGTAGCATAATGCAGCGTAGAAAGTGAATAATGTACCACAATCTTGTTTCACAAAAATGCAGCGTAAAATACAACTACTTGCAAAGTTACGCTGCTCTAAACTACGCTGTACTGGAATGCAGCGTAGAATATTGCCAATATTGTTTCATATAGCAGACAAGATGTACGTTGATTATGTAAAACACTCCTGAAAAGCTATGCAAGATAAAGCAGTGTAACATTTATCAGACAATGAAGCAAAACATGAAATATATATAATTTCTTATGGAATTTTGAATCTGAAGCAAAATTAGGTAGTGTAGTGAAGGACAAAAAGAGTCATGAATGTAAAATAAACTTAAAATGCAAGTGTGCAAGTTTTTCCTTGCACAGGTATAAAGTGCAAGTTGCACATGCCAAATTGAGCTGATATTTAGAGTTCTATGGCCATTTGGTATGCCAAAAAATGATGATAGCTATTGATGCAAATATACAGGAAAGCTGACATTGATTTTTACTTTAGACTTTCTGCCATTACTGTTATCTTACAGTCTAGCGAGGACAGAACCCAAGATAGGCTCACACTGACAAAGTGTTATATGGAGTCTATAGAGGGTAAAAATTCAATTTAAGGTATCTGTCACCAACAAAATCCAAGTATCTCTACTGAGGCCTCTGGCGAAAATGATGATATACCTAGGTACCTAAGTACCAGCATCTTGATCTTGTTATTCTTCAAAGATGTTTACTCATTATTCCTTTCCCAGTTTCACGAAATTATAAGGTTCACAGACCTTTCACAGTTCACTCAAGATAAGTAAACACAATTCACCTAAAATTCTACTGAACTACACTCGCACAACAACACAATAAACTTTTTAGGACCTTCTTGACAGCAACTACCTAAAAAATGAGGTACGACCAAAAACAAATACGTCGTATTTTTTTGCGTCAGCTGATAGTACATCTTCCGCCGCAGTATTTGTAAAAGTGCATTAGAAACTTAAAAATCGAATAAGAGCAAATAAGTACAATAATTTTCATTCAAATAATTTATTAAAAAATATATACGCCATTTTTAATGTTAATAAATCAGTTATACGCCATATTTGAAAGCGATAATTCCATTCTGGAATTGGGCGTAATTCACGCTGCATTTGATATCTACGCCGCTTTCGCGTGAATGTCACCGCTCTTTGTGAAACGTGATTCTGAGTACGGCGTAACTTTGCAGGTGAATGTGGTGTAAAACACGCCGCATTTGTACAACTTTTATGAAACGGGGCCCAGGTCGGATGCCTCCCAGCATCTCGCACTATCTCAGACCTCCCCTGTTCGGCAGATCGGCGGGGCGGGCTTACATCTCGCACTATCTCACGTGCTCCCCTGTTTGAAAGATCGGCGGGGCGGGCTTACATCTCGCACTATCTCACGTGCTCCCCTGTTGGGAAGATCGGCGGGGCGGGCTTACATCTCGCACTATCTCACGTGCTCCCCTGTTCGGCAGATCGGCGGGGCGGGCTTACATATCGCACTATCTCACGTGCTCCCTTGGAGATCGGGGCGGCTTACAATCGCACTATCTCACGACCTCCCCTGTTTGAAAGATCGGCGGGGCGGGCTTACATCTCGCACTATCTCACGTGCTCCCCTGTTGGGAAGATCGGCGGGGCGGGCTTACATCTCGCACTATCTCACGTGCTCCCCTGTTCGACAGATGGGCGGGGCGGGCTTACATCTCGCACTATCTCACGTGCTCCCCTGTTCAGCAGATCGGCGGGGCGGGCTTACATCTTGCACTATCTCACGTGCTCCCCTGTTCGGCAGATCGGCGGGGCGGGCTTACATCTCGCACTATCTCACAGCCTTCCCTGTTCGGCAGATCGGCGGGGCGGGCTTACATATCGCACTATCTCACGTGCTCCCCTGTTCGAAAGATCGGCGGGGCGGGCTTACATCTCGCACTATCTCACGTGCTCCCCTGTTCGGCAGATCGGCGGGGCGGGCTTACATCTCGCACTATCTCACCTGCTCCCCTGTTCGACAGATCGGCGGGGCGGGCTTATATATCGCATTATCTCACGTGCTCCCCTGTTGGGCAGATCGGCGGGGCCGGCTGACTTCGACCAACCTGAACGTGCGGACGCCTCACGGCGCGGCGCACACCAGCGACCTCTCCCAGCTGGGCATTTCCGAACATTACGCGCCGGTGCACCCCAGCTACGCCACAGTCGAGTCGCGGCTGCGCAGCTACCAGTTTTGGCCGCCGGCATTGGCTCAGAAGCCGCAGCAGCTGGCAGAGGCCGGCTTCTTTTATGCAGGTCAGCCGCCGTGGAGGAGAAAAATCTCATGATGGGATGATGCTGTGTGGTTAGGCTCGGTAGGAGGTGCGATAGTTTGGGCATGGCTGGACGGCTTTAATCCATCCTTGATAATGGAGACTTCATAAAGCGTCTTGTCCACAAAGAGGGTACCTAATATTTTTATTTCTCGACTTTTTTGGTTATTTCAAATGGGAAGACATCGACTGTTGACCTAACCTGGTGATTCTTTAGATGTGTCTATTTTGAACTCTACCGCGATATTGTATTAGCTGGAAAGTTGGAGCATGTTAATTAGCGTTACTCCACGTTATTTGGGTGATTTGCCAGCTTCATTTACATTTTGGTATAATTTTATTTCAAAGAAATGAAACTTTGAAATAGTCTTTCAAAGAAAGACTGGAGCGAGTGTTTTTTCTCAAAGTGGCGCTGCTAAAAGATACATTAAAAGTAAATCTCAATGTTGTAGCACTTTTATTTTTAGGATGTAGTAAAATGAATGTTCATTTTATGCTTTAGTACAGGATTCTCTTCGAATCTGTTGCTATTTTTCCTGTACGCTCTCTGAATAGATTAGGTTTTCAGTATAATCGTACTCAGCTGCTGTGAAACACCTCCTCAAGGAATGCAGGCCCTTTTCTCAAAGCTCATATGCATTCTGGCTACCGATTTTTCGTTTTTCAAGCTTTGAAACTTTTCAAAATCCATGTCTAGAGGGTTTTGTAAGGTCACTGAGAAACGAACATCCCTGGTATATAGTTACAGTAAGGTTACAGTTCAATTGTGCAGTTATGGCTTTCCGTCAGCCTGATAGTTGGCCGGGGCTGCTCGTATGGGATATTCTATCTATATGTAGGGGGACCTCGGTAGGGAACAAGTAAATGTCTTTATTGGTGAGAACTGGGCGTATGTTTTTTCAAGACCGATGGTAAAGGTTGCCGTATTGTTTGTTAGATCGCTTATCTTTATTCTTGAAAAAAAAACGCGAGGAAATCGTACAGGAAGTCCAGCTGCGATAAATGAACGACTTACGAAATGGCATGAAACACGATAGAAAGGTCGGCAGGAAAGTAATTAGGGAAGAATGGATATAATTTTTCCTTTTGAACTTTCTAAACCAATGGATTCTTTGGTTTAATCTCCATCAACAACAGTGTTGGAGCTTTTCGAAAGTACAGATCGGTTTCTCAGAGCTAACACGTATTCGGCCGCGAATAGATAGTTTTCCAGCGTTCAAACTTCTCAACAGCCCTATTCGCAGGGTGTTGCAGGGCCTCGGGGAAACGCACGCCCCTTGTATATAGTCTTTTTTGTTAGCCTGTGACCAGTCCGCTGTTGGTAAAACCATCTGCCAATCTCTCTGGTTTGACGTGATCCTCAAATCTTCTCGCCGGAATGGAGGTCGGGAAGGCTGCCAGGCGCCGGTGCCAACAGGCCGAACCTCTGACTGTGTGTTGTTTGTCCTGGGGAGCCAAAGTTGGCCGCGCGGTCACGTGCTTGGTGTTAGCTTGGTGAGTATGTTGTGCTTAGATGCGCTCTGACGCATGTTGTTTTGATATGTGTCGTAACATACCACATTGGAACTTCCCAAACCATGTTGATGTTGATTCTTTGCCGACTAGACAAGCTCGGTCTTTTGGCACATCCCCTCTCTGTAATTTCCTCAGGTCATCGCGTCACCCCGCTCTCCTCACATGAGCTCCGGGAGTTATCTGGGAAGTTCACCCATGACATATCTCTTGAAATTAATGATACAACAATTAAATGTCTCGCCTTGTTCCAAATTTTTACTAATTTAAACCGATTTGTGGTAATATTTGAATTGAGAGAGACCTAGACATAATGTTTTGTAGTTGTCTGTCGAAAATAAGCGTATGCTGGCTACATACAAGTTTTGGCGATATTTTGTTCATAAAACTATGGGCCAAGTCACGAGTTTTATGTTGAAATACCTCGAAATTGAGCTAAAGCGCGGATATGTACAGCCGGTTCCATACTGGTTGGTAGGTATTAGGCCGCGGTCGTCTTTGCGAAATATCTCTCAAGTGATGTTTCCTGCCGACATCATTGTGGCCTCACTTGCTGCGTTTTAACTGGGTGCCTGAACTGACGTGCAAAAATATTTCATTGAGTCCAAAACTCGGAAGCAATTGAGAAAGGACACAGAAAACCATCGCGATCGGTGAAAACAGTTTTTGTCTTATAATTTTCCAAATTGACGTCTCATGCAGTTCGCAGGGGCCCATATGTAAAGAGCTCGTCAATATACATAACTAGAGACGCAATCTTTTGTGAGAAGTGTAATCGTTTTTAAATATTTCTTAGAATATTGACATAAATACCTACCAATCAGTGTGGAACCGGCTGTACGTTTATATAAAAATGCTGCCTTCCTTCCGAAAATGACTTTTCATTTTAGCTTTAATGTATGTAGAGCAGGTTTGCCAGAATAATGCTGGGTAAAAAAAACTGAAAGTTCTAACATCGATGAGTTAATCACTGGACAAACCTGTCATGGATTTCAGAGGGTGTCCCCAATATTTGAATAATATTGTCATTATGACGTCGCTGCCATACCTTCTCCGCCACGATAATATTAGAATAATGGTTCAGCTGGAAATATGAACTTTGAAACTGATTGAAGATTCGAAATCCTAGCAGATGACGATGATCAGGAGATCTCAAGGATCAGAAGAAACGTTTGGGCGTTTATACTTCCAAAATAAACCCCTTTCGTTATCATTAGACGAAAGAACCTCATAGAATCCAAATCTTCTTACCCCGAAGGGAAAATGTTTGAGTTTCCATGGAACTCGGATTTCCTTTATCACAAAACAATGGATTTGGCTCGTTTATTTATGAAACACATTTTTATTACTAGCGCCGTCACATCGCCATTAATCTTCATGCCGTGAGAGGACCCCCTTTCTCTTTCCTGGTAGGTAGTTGGTAGAAAATTCAGGCGCTTTTTCACAATTTATCTTTGCTCTGGCGTCTAAGCAAGTGTGCTTAAGAATGCTTGATCATTAAAGGGAATGTGGCATCTTTATAACGTGATTTTAATTGAGATAGCCAAGTTGTAAAGCATGCCAGAAAATCTGGTACTTTATTTATGATTTGTCTTGAAACTCAAAATTTGCGAAGAGAAAAGCTAAAAACTACCTGAAATATACCCTACATGTACCCTTAGCAGCAGGCCACAGTTGTCATGGCTGTTGGTGTGACGACATATGCTGACGTCACGATGAGTATCAGCCAATCGAAGCCCTTGAAGTGTTTTGAATATGGTAGTGGTTTCCAGATCATGACATGATCCACAGGCAGATATCTATTTCTTTCCCCTAGAGGAGCATTTTAAAAATCAAAATATTGGGCTTATTGTACATTTTCAGAGAAATCATGGATGTTTCCATGATTTTCGGCTAAAAGTACCCCTTAATTAAACTAAATTTCAGGATTCGACCAAGGTGTCACATTCCCTTTAATGAAGTTTCGTCGACAATCTTGTTGAACCTGGCCTGTCCGTTACCAGTGCAACTTGGAACGTGTTTTAAACTCGGCAGTGCAAAGTACGGATCCTGGAAATGTGGCACAAAACGCGTTCTGTATACTGCGCGTAGTCAAGCGGACTTTGACTGTCACATCCATAAGTGCGCGGAAGTTCTGCTAGACGTGGGCGTTAAGGAATCCGCCCAACCTCAACCACATCCTAGAAGTTGGTACCAGCACAAATGCGTGGCAAGACGATATAAGCTAAGTTTGTGCATCATGTAATAGCGCCCGAAATGAGACGATTTGTTTCGTCGTAGCCTGCCTGTTTTGAAACTGCAGGTCTGCTACAACAGCTTTGTCGTTATCCCCGAGCTGGGTTGGAGTTTGAACTCGCCTGCAGTGGCTCTGTGTCTCGTGCTTAACTTCCCGTTGCACTTCAGAGCGCTGAAGCGACCTCGGACGCTCCGCCCGTGACGCTGAGTCACCTCCTTAACTGCGCCATGTGGAACAGTAACAATCGTGCTGGTCCGGCGCCCGGCGACAATATCGTCACGGCCTCGTTTAAGCCGAGCTGAATTTGTCAAGAGCGTATCAGTACCAGAACATGATTCATTCGCCGCAGAGCCTTAAACGTCTGCTGTAGACCACCAAAGTACAGCTGACGGATATATGTGTGAAAGTCTGGGGTGATGGTGACATTTTTCACTGTTTTTCTTCATTTCTGAACACTTGATAATTGAGTGCATTTTTCAGTTGGATCCAATAGCTAGGGTAAATGAGCCAAGAAAAAAGAAAAAAACTGGATTATTCACGGAGCGGGTGTGCTGAAAGGGAGACCACTTTGGGGAAATTATAAAAATAACCATTTATGGACAAAATAGGTGTGAAAGTCAGGAAACCACATTTCGTTTCCGCTTCAGTCGCCCAAAACAGAAATATCGCCTTGTGCTACGATGGGTTGACAACACGTGTCGTTACCAATCTGGCTTCTTGCGTTGTATAACATCGCGGAGGCGATGTTATTTGTTAACGTATATCACGTGACATGCGCTGTCAGGTGGAAAGGAAATCCTTTATCGCTTAAAATAGTTGAATACCCCCTTTATTTTTAAGTTTAAAGCGTGAGAAAAATTTGATACAGCGAGGTTTTGGGTGAAATGAAATGTTCCCAAAGTGGTTTTTTCGACACGCTTTACAAAACTTTTATTCGTTCAAAATCCATCATAAAAGTAAGCCACTCTTTAAAGAATGCGGCATATGCCTTGACTAATTCCTAAATCCCCTGCTCTTACAGTTTTTGTTTATCCGGGGCATTAGGTGTCACTACGACTTTATCGTACTAAATCTCATATAGAAAACTACGGACTGTAAATTCGCTTTTGGAATGAAACCCGTCAACGAAAATGAAAAATCAGGACCTTGCAAATCGTGCAAATCAACCTCTGTCCCACGATTGCCTTTTTTGGCTCTTTGCCTGCTTCGTTTGAATTATCACGGTGGCGGTATCGTAAACTGGTCTTTGTACCGTCATATGATGCTGAGTTCATCCTTGTCTAATCTCATTTGTTGGCGGAAGAACACCTCGTGTTTGCGTAGACACCGCGGTTTGCCACACGATTCCTAATCTAGCTGATCAGGTTTTTGTGTGATAGTTTCATTGTTGGTTTCCTTTCTATTTCCTGTACAGTGTTCGTGTTTCAGTGTAGTAGAAGAGCATCAGTTCACGTTTGGTGTGAAGCGTTTCGGACTGGCTCTGTTGTCCTTCCTGAGCCGCCGGCCGGTGTTCGGCTGGCCTCGCTGTTGGCCGCTGATAGGAATCGGATGGTGATGCTACCACAGACCGGCATTGACCGGTTCACTCTGAGACCTACTCAGGCGGACCGATTCTCAGGCATGTCCCAATTACGCCTCTCGGAAATGTAGGACGCTTCAAATACGACCCGCACCGCCCCCCCCAGTCGGCGCGCACCGCAGCACCTGCCCCCTCAGCGTGTTTCGAAACCGGTAACGGCGCCGCTGAAACCTCAGGCGGCAGGCACTGCGCTGCCGGCTGCGACACGGCTCTTTGTAGTGCGACGGGGCAGGGGCGTGTCGTGGTGCAGCAGTCTGGGAGGTCATGCACTGGAGGAACCTCCCACCAACCAGACGGTGTTGTCGATCGTCTGAAGCGGTGTGTGGCCGGTTTGTTGTCGCGGGCGCGCCGAGCGGTAGCGTGGCTGAGCGCGCCGCTGCGTCCGGCGGCGGAGCGTGGAATGTGGTGGCGTTGTGTGCCGCAGCGGCGGCCCTGGCCGGGTGGAGGGCGCTCAGGTGACGCCGTTCCCCGGCTCCCACACCGGGGCAGGCCCGCTGCCAGCCGGAGGCACGCGGCCACGAACCGGGCGAGGGGAGCGCTCACGGCCGACCTAGGTGGCAATCATGCCCCGGAAAGTGATGTAGACGGAATCTTGACTGAAGTGGACATGCTGATCTGATGCGTACCTGGGTTCACCATTGGTCAGACGTCCACTCAGGGACTGCTCAGTGGAGCGAGATATGGCGCTGTCCTGCACTGAGGGTGGCGCGCTGCCCGCCTACATTACAAATACGGCGGCCGAGCCAAAGAAGGAAACATCGCCGCCCCTGGTGGGCGCCCCGCTGTCAGGGTGGAGGGGCTTCTGTCTGAGGTCACAAGTTTTGGGAAGGAGGGGCGTGTGGTCTCCCAGGCCTCTCCAGGCGCGGGACGGCCCAAGGCCACGAGTCTTCTGCTGCTGTTCCAGCTGCCACCTTGTCGTCGTGGATGTCATTCATTCTAAATGGATATTCTCTGTATGGGTATTCACTCCAAAGATGCTCGGAATATTCCTGAACACTGGTCAGCTGCCAATAATGACGAAACGGATGCCAATGCGGTGATAGCGCAGGATGGAACTGTACTGCCAGCATCCGCCCTTTCTCTCGGTGGGCCCAGGCTGTGGTCACGCTTTTGTTAGGGCCAACAGCGATCCGTTATAGACTTCGTTATAAGCGAAGAACGCACCGCACACAATAATGCTCGGTTTGTTAGTAGATCCTCCCTAAATACCGAGCCATACCCCTGTTAAATGTATATTTTTTAAAAACTCTCAGGGGAATCTGCCCGATTTGGTTGTATATTTCAGAAAATTTCAAAGGCCTTTTGCGAACCATTTAAGGTATATTCCGTAAAGCATAATATGTGGGCAGAATTTCCATCGTGACAAAAAAGTTAAATCCGGACTTTTTATATAAATTTTGTCCAGTTCTCAGTTCGGTTGTTGGAGTCGGAGTCTCACTAAAGTCATCAATGGACTTGCACGGAGACCTCGACCCCACCACCCGAACGAGCAACCCCACAATGAAGGGTGATTTAGAAGCCAAAGTTTAACGCCCACAAAGCACAGGACGGCCGCCCCGCTCAGGTCACCCCCCCAGTCAGTTGCCCCTCACCAGACATGCACTGCCACTGCATGCTCGAGCACGGGCCGGAGCCCAACGCCTACCAACTGAGCTACCGGGGCGGCGAAAAGAAGGTCGGGGAAAAGAAGGGTATGTTTCTTGAAAAGCTGCAGACCATCAGATTTAAACATATTTTGGTCGTGATTAAGTTTTGGTCAATCTGTATATGAAATATCTCGGGTTGCCGGCTTGTGTCAGTTAACGTTGGTTTAACTTCCAAAGCGAGAAATTGGCTTACGTATCCTTAAAAATATTGCGCTTTCTTCGGTTGCGAATTGAGTTATCAATGGCGTAGAGCATAATGGGATCTATACCAGTGGATTGGAACTTTTATGCGTGAAAGCCATGGACCCAGGCATGCCGAAACTTGGTTCGGATTTCGGATATTCCGGGAAATACGTTCTAAAATTTTGATTTTTTCACTGACTTTATTTCCTTTCAACATATACGGTGAAAACTACCCTCATGCCTATTTAGTCCCAATGAAATTTTATCGTGTAAAAATTTAAAGCCGTACAAAGTGTAAGTAAATTGAATAGTAAAAAGCCTGTGTAATAAGTCTGGTTTAAAAATTTTAGTTCCCGAAATAAACACTGTTATTTTTAGGTTCCGGCTTAAACATTTTAGTTCCCGAAATAAACACTGTTATTTTTAGGTTCAGATTTGAAAAGCGTCCATCACCAAAATTATAAGTAAGATTTATCTGATTATACGGCACTGATGCACTAAAATTGGATTTTGAGAACGAGGCCAGTCTGTGTCATATTGCATAACCAAAAACGGCTCAAACCTCATTTTTTTGTTAGTTTTGCTAATCTATTAAAACACTGAAAATTTGGTGATATTAGAAAATCGTATTGTTAAGATACTGATAAGTTCAAAGACTGTTTTCGTTGCAAGTTAAAGGCTTTAAAGGTTGCTGAAGGCTATATAAAAAACCAAAATAGCTTTCAAAACTTAAGGTAATTCAAAGTGGTTATTCAAAGTTGAAAATTTCAAGAGTAATTTAAAATTTAAAAGTAAAAGAATGGAAAAATCCTTTGGGCTCAACTTCTATATTTTTAGAACGCCGAACCAAGTGTTGCCTTTAAAGGGAAGGTGGCACCTTCATAACGCGATTTTAACTGAGATAGCCAAGTTGTAAAGCAAGTCGGAAAACCCGTTACTCAATATACCATTTGTCTTGGAACTCGAGATTTCCGTAGAAAAAAACTAAAACCTAACTGCAATGTACCCCTCCTGTACCCCTAGCAGCAGGCCACAGTTGTCATGGCTATTGGTGTGACGACATATGCTAAAGTCACGATGAGTATCAGCCAATCGAAGCCCTTGAAGCGTTGCAAGTATAGTAGGGGTTGCCAGATCATGGCATGATCCACAGGCTGATATTTATTTCTTTTTCTAGAGGAGTATTTAAAAAATAAAAATATTGAGTTTATTGTACATTTTTTCAGAGAAATCATGAGTGATTTCATTATTTTCGGCTAAAAGTACGCCTCATTACACTAAATTCCAGGATTTGACCAAGGTGCCACATTCCCTTTAAACTCCATTTGTCTCGTTGCTTGGCGCGCTTGGCAGACAGCAGGCGTGCTTTCGTCACCGCGATGAGTGGGGTTCAAAAATATTCGATTCGGTGTTCCAAAAAGATGGAAATTGAACCCAGAAGAAAACAGCAGCTATTCGTGCTGTAGCCCGATCCTCTGGCACGTCCCTGGCGCCGTGTATGCTGGCCAGCCCCATGGACGAGTATTGGCCGGCCGCCGCTCGTGAAGATACGGCTACTGGCTGTCGCTCCCCGGCAGGCCACGTGGCCCTGTGTGCCGATCGGCGCCTGGGGGCATCGCCAGTGTCGCGCCGGCCACCCCCGATCGATAGCGTCCGCGGCGCCCCCCCCTGGCGCAGAGCCACCGGCGGTGACTCCGACCTCTTCCCAATGGGAAGTGTCTGGAGGCGCGCCCTATCGATGGATGAGCGTTCGCAGATCAATGCTGTGTCAATTTCCGATTGTTTATAGGGACTGCTAATGTTGGCTGCATTGTCATTGGGTAAGTTGATGGCGTATACCTTATCAGCACGCGATGTTGCCTTACCATTGAATATGCTTACGGACGAAGAGTATTGAACAGTGTGCATTCTGGTTAACTTAAAGAATAATCAGGGGCCAATTTCACGAACGACACAATTTGTGATTACGCAGAGTTATGTGTTTGTGGGAAGCAATTAGGTGTCAAAGCACAAGGGTTACAAAAACATTTCTAGAGAGCTATAAACAAATCACAGAACTATATCTTATCACAAATTTTAGTGCTCATTAAATTGGCTCCAATGTGGGGTCCTCCAGCTACCGCTGTTTTTGTTATTGCCCAACTTTATTTTGCAAACGTTAGCGCTCCCTAAACGGAACAGGACCTGTGGTGTCATTGAGCTGTTATAAGTGGTCAACAATCATCGTATCATATCATATAACGGAACAATCGCACCAGCAAATTATATCAAAGCACACAATCATGAGAGAAAATCCGTTTACTTACCAAACTGCCTCGTCATGATCCTCGAAAGCGATGAGGAATGGATCTTCCTTCCTGAGCAACCACCTGAAACGTCTCCTAAAAGATTGTGGGACTGGATCGATATTTATCACGGGCTATCCAATTTAATGCGGGTGAATTGCCACGATAGTGCCTCCCACGGCAGTCGTTATGTTGTTGCTTCACCTCCTACACCCCCTCTCCCATCCTCGCTAATGTGGGGCTCACGTACGTTCAGGATATATATATATATATATATATATATATATATATATATATATATATATATAAAAAAAAATATATATATATATATATATATATATATATATATATATATATTTGGCGACACCCTTGTTTACAAGTGGAGGAACTCTATTCTTACCGGAAAAAATGAGGCCCTGCAAATTGACTGGAAAGCTGCAAAAATCAGGGGTTCCGCCACATGGGGACGGGGGACGTCCCATCAATTTGGCCGAGGGGGACAGTCCCACCACCGTCCCTCAACTTTCATGGATGCCCAATGGGCATTGCCCATGCAGCCCTAATGGAGGCCCAGCGGCATGCGCTATCATATGACTACCTCAGTTAAAATCCTATTATGGAACTGTCGCATTCCCTTTAAGATGGGATGGGGGTTCCAAGGTTGGAAAAGGGGGCCTGAATTTATCTGACGCCCCCTCCCCCAGCGAGATTTGCATACCAGATCCTTACGAGGGCAAAATGGGCCACCAAACCAATGAAATTAAGTCACAAGGATTAAACAGGAAACATTGGAATCGTGCAGGAGGCCCCGCTAATGGTATTGGGCCCCAAGACCAGTGCAGGGGGACTCTTAGCTGTTCTGGGAGGTGTCAAAGGCGCTGCAAGTTCACACATATCAGAACGTTAGGTAAACTAAGATGCTCTTAAAAGGCAGAGACACCCCTAATAGCAAAAATTTTTTTGGGACAGAGGAGGCACCTTGACCAGCGCGCAAAGATATTGAGCTGTTGTAGGAGGCCCACAACGAAATAGGTTTGGTGGGTGCACAACCCAGGAAAAAGGAGGCCACTGAAATTATCATGGAGGTCCCTGAGATACAAATTAGCCCACAGAACCCCTGCCTTAGATTCGCCACTGGAGGATGCCCCATAAGTGGAGGTCCCCTTGAGTGTGTCCTCCTGTCCTCCAGCTTAAACCCCTGGTGGAACCCTATGTACAATTTCTATCGAAAGCTATGATTGAGCAGTTCCGTGAACGGCAGTCTGTTTATATCGACCACTTCCAATAATGGTGGGTCTGACTGAAGTTCCGACCAGTTTACACCGGTCAGCTGGGCTTTCACCTTAGCGCAGGGTCAGGCTCGCTTCTGTAGAACGCGTGCGCCGGCGTGAGCGGCGCGCCCGCGGCAAGGTTAGGTGCGTGCTTCTGGAATGTGGCGGCGTGGGACTTGTTTACACACCAGGGTAGTCCGATCCAGTCGCTTTGATGAGTCACAGCTCAAGATCGAACTGCGCTGAACTACATGTTCGTCGGGTTCGCCATTGGATCTGATTTATAGATAGTCCCGACTTTCCATGGCTTTGAACGCTGGGTTCCGGCTCGGCGGCGTTGGGGTGTTGAATTATCTTGTGTCTTACCTCCATTACGTGTCACTGCACGTGACCCAGCAGGTCACGTATGGAAAGGTCTTTATATGGAACTGGCCACGTGGCTGGGGAGGATCGTTGATCAGAGTGAATCGAGAGTATGTCTATCAGTTGCGACTACCTAGAATGCCGTTGCGCGATATGAGGGGTTGCGCAACTTGTTTTGTCACGTGCGTCCGACCAGTCAGCGCATGCAGTGGCAGATCAGAGCGGCTGTGCGATATCAGTACTGAAGGCGCAGATGTTGATCACTCTCGAACTGGGCGCTCTGAGTCACAGCTTCTGTCCCATTGATCCGTCCTGACCCCCTGCCCCACCTCTCAGTGTGGGGATAAGATCAAACTGCGGTGCCCCGTCGGTGCCCGCAGCTGAAACGCTGTCGCTTACCTACTGCTTACCGGTATAACCTGTCTAAAAACCCAACTTGTTTTCTAAATTTCATAATATTTAGTAGATCATATCCTGAAAGCGAAGATGAATGGCGTATTGCGCAGAGAGAGGCATTCACCCTGACAGGGTCGTTCTGAGATGATTATCGGGGGAGGGGGAGGGGAGGGGCTTGGGTAATCACCCATACGACGAATTAGTTCAGAATCGGCTCGCTTTGGAGCCGCATAAGGAAGTGCTTTTCCGCAGGTACTTTACCGCCCCCTCCCCGTGCTTATATGTCAGGACACATACTTACGAGGTATGTGATGCAGAAAAGTCTTCTTCCATATCTGTTTCAGATTCGAATCAACACCCCCAAACCTGTATTACTAGAATTTTGTCGCCCATGACACGTCAATGGCGTCCGCGGTCTGGAAAGAAGGGGTACTGTACGTTACTGACTATTTGGATATATTTGCTATGAGTTGCCGAGAAGGATAGACTCCGCTATATCACTTCTGTGACGCATCGGAATAACCTTTAGATCCAAACGGGACCGAAATCGGAGAAAATGTTAGTGGAAGGAGAGGTCTTAATGGTAGGAGTTACTGTTTCGCCGATTCTTCAGCTTATGTTCCAAGGGAAGTGGAAATTACCAATTTGTATATGGGCTGTTACTTTTGCTGAACTCGAAAACCACGTTCAAGACATTCTCAGGAGGTGGGAGACCGAGGAATAACGCCAGTCTGGTTTGTTAGACTAGAAAAACAGCAGGGTATTCAAAATATCATAGAGTGAAGTTTTAAAGCGGAATGTTTGTCGGGGGCCGCGCCCACGTTCAGGGTGCGGTACATTTACCTTTGATAACAACAGGTGGCGGTCCCACACATTTCTGCTCGCGTGCGGTGCGGTGCGTCGCAAGCACAGCCGTTCGATGTAAGCGGATCGCGCGAGGACGCGAGCACGTCATGCTTGGTGACCTTGCACCGGGTGGGTCGTCTCCCGGGCGAAGGCCTGTTGGTACCGTGGGGTCAAACCAGCTCACGGCTTAATGCGGATTACAGAATGGGCACACATATGAGCGGGTCTTATTTGCTGGTGCGGTTCTTACTCTTAAAATATAGAAACTTGACGTTAGATGTCATTACCGTTCACGCCATGGTCCCACTATCCGCTTCCCTCAGCCATATACCGTCCGTTTCTGGTGTTTTGTTTGTTTTTGGCGCAGTTTAAATGCCCTATGCAAGATTAACTAAGATATGTAAAACTGTCGTGGTATGCATCCACTTTTGTAGCCGGGTTACGTCTTCTCACCCGTAGATTTATCCCATTTGAACAGCTCATAGAGCCACAGTGTCTACCAACTGCACGGCCACTGTAACCCTGGCTCCTGCGTGCCCTCAGGCGTTTCGGACCACGTGAAATGTTTCTACTGCCCGGCCGCTGTAACCCTGGCTTCTGCGTGCCCTCAGGCGTCTCGGACCACGTGAAATGTTTCCACTGCGACGGCGGCCTGCGCAACTGGGTGCCCGGCGGACGACCCCTGGACCGAGCACGCCCGCTGGTTCGGCCGCTGCGGCTTCGTGCAGCTGGTGAAGGGCGACGAGTTCGTGCAGGGCGTGCTGCGCTCCCACCCCCAGGAGGCGCCCGCTCTGGCCATGCAGCAGCAGCCGGGTGCAGATGACACGGCCGTCAAACGCTGCCCCCTCACCGACGAAGAGCTGGAGAGCATGATGGAGAACGCCATCTGCAAGGTGCGTTGTAGCGGGACTGAGATACGACAAAAAGTCGCTTATAACTGCCTTAATGTGTGACGGTTTGTTTTATTTGTAACCCGTTGATGCGTTTGAAGTCTGATTTGAACTTTATTGCACTATCTCGTATGGTTTTTTTTGGCGGGCTCCAGATTGTGATGTTGTCTTTTGGCATGGAGTAGATATTAGACGTAGACGTATCAGAAATTCCATAAATTGTTTTTTATTGGAAGTGTAATACCGTTATGCGCCAATATTTTATTCCAACCGGTCCTACCACATCGACCACTGCGACTTTAATGACCTGCTATGTCGCTGAGTAAGTTCCTTTCGCTGATTAAACAAAGTCTGTTGCGTCTGTAGTTCGAATGTTGCATGCGCCATTTCTGCTTCTTAGCCGCTACAGAGCCGCGGTATCAGCGCTATCGGTACTAAGCCCTCGCTGACTGCGAGTCTTTTATTGGAGTGCAGGGGGATGAGATCACGCGGCGTCCGTTTTGTACGTGCCCTGTCAAGGTAAACGGGACTAGCCTGCGATACCAGGGGCTTTTTCCTTTGCATGAATTCATGACACCACTTTTGCAGTCTCTGTCGCGCTTGAACGATTATTAGTTGGCGCTTTTGCGCGTGCTGCAATCTGAAGGGCTTTATTTTCAGCAGAGGAAGTCTCAAATTCGGACTATTATTTTTTTGAAGACTTGTTTTGGAAGAAAATGTCCAGGTTGGTTGTGAGCTCTGTCTGGAGTCATTATGTGCCGGACCTCGCTTGACTGGGGGGCATGCGCGGTTTGTTCCCTATCAGAAGTGATTCTGTGCCGGAGCACTGTCAGAAGTGGTTCTGTGGCGCAGCGCTGTCAGAACTGATTCTGTGCCGGAGCACTGTCTGAAGTGATTATGTGGCGCAGCACTGTGTAGTGGTTCTGCGACGGAGCAGTGTCTATTGGCTCTATGGCGGAGCAATGTCTAGTAGCTCAGTGGCGGTGTAGTGTCTAGTGGCTCTGGCGGAGCACTGCCTAGTGGCTCTGTGGCGGAGCAGTGTCTATTGGCTCTGTGGCGTTCACTGTGTAGTAGCTCAGTGGCGGTGCAGTGTCTAGTGGCTCTGTGGCGGAGCACTGTGTAATGTATCTGTGGCGGTGCACTGTTTATTGGCTCTGTGGGGAAGCACTGCCTAGTGCCTCTATGGTGGAACTCTGCCTAGTGCCTCTATGGCGGAACACTGCCCAGTGGCTCTATGGCGGAGCACTGCGTAGTGCCTCTACGGTGGAACACTGCCAGAGGCGGAGCTCTCGCTGACACCAGGTGTGCCCGTAGACGGCAGTGGAGCTGGGGGTGGCGCGGGAGGCGGTGAAACGCGTACTGAAGCAGCGTCTGGAGTCGACAGGCCTACCCTTCACCGACCTCAGCTCTGTGCTCGCGATGGCGTTCAACCACACACACGCCACCTACCTGCCGCCCAGCAGGTGAGAGAGAACGCTCTGCCACGGCGCACGCGTTCCCGGTTGTTAGCTTTCGGTAATAACTCCGCAAACCTGACCTAACGAGATCAGCACAATCAGAACACTGGTGCATCGCCGGCATCGTCTGGCCCTGGCCGTGTACCCGACTCGTCATACTTACGTCGCCCGAAATATTGTTGCCCTTTTGCTGCTTTCAATAGTGCTGCACTGTGCCGTGGAAACTGATATAGATAATACGCCAGCGCAAACTGTGACGTGTCATGTCGGAACGATTTTGGCTCAGGTGGCTTTTCTGCAATAGTGAGCCGACCGTACGGACGTTTCTATTTAGGCACAATTTCGATATTCCAATAAACAGCTAAATTTGAAGATAGAAGGCGGGCATCAACTACTTTTTCAGCAACAGAGGCCTTGGTTTTCAATTGCTGCCACTTATACTATGATCAGACCATGATTATTTATGTCGTGTCCGTCAAGGAACGTATTTGAAGAGGGGCTTTTCCTATGACTGCACTTCACTTTTGTTGTTTTGCGTGTTGTGTCGCGGTATGAAATCTTGATAAATTAAGCATGTAAGGCTACAGTGATGCGTGGCTATCAAATTAAACATGTGTTGTAAGGCTACAGCGATGCGTGGCTATCTGTGCCCTTTGGTCGTTCCGCTACGTATGAGGCCGCAGACGATTGTGTGAAGTGCACCGTGAATGCACGAGGAACTTCTCAGAAGGCGGAATAGCCTTGCTCCTTCCTTGTATTCGCTATCGGCGTCTCCCGCGGAGTCGCATGTGAGGCTGATGTGACGATGGACTGGGACGATAAAGGCAGTCCTTGTCTCTGTGATAAGACGAGCTGCCCTATCGGTAGACTGCACAGCCGCCTCGTGGATCAAAAGCGTCAGCTTTGTGATTGCTAATGTTTCACGAAATGTCTGGAAGGAAGCTGTTGACGAAGTAGAACATATATACTATACTTACATATACATACATATACTTAGAATCCAACACTCCCCTTGTGGCCGGTCTCGTCGTTGTCTTTCCAATTTTTTTTACAACTGACTTGAAATTAGCATAGGTGGAAGGTACAAGCCGAGATGCATGCCCCACCTGTCCCGCATTTTTTCAATTGCATTCTTTTTAATGTAGTTTTATTTGTACTCAGTCAACTTTGGGCGATTGGGCGAGAAAAGTTGGGAAGTTGGGCGAGAAAAGTTGGGTTGGGAATGGGAAGCTTAGATAGGGCTCTGGAGTAAATTTGTCTGTGTTGATTATGCAAAAAACTCTGAAAAAATAACTGAAAAATATTTTAGGTTTTATGTAACTCGTTAAATGAATTTGCAATGCCAAAGCACCGCGCCAAAGCATAGAAAAAAAATTTACTGGAAGGTCATGCTCGTTTTATGCCAAATTTTATTTTTATTATTATGGTATCAACATATTTTTTGTAAGAGCGACAGATGGTAAACGCTCGGAAAAACATAAAAAGAGTCAAGGAAAAATGAATAAATAAAGTAAAATAAATTCATGGGTTAGTGGTTATTGTTTATCACCGAACACGTTCTCGTATGGTACACGTTCTCGTTGGGAGGCCAGAAGTCTTATCAGTTCCATACAAATCTAACTGCAAAAATGCAGTTCTAAGGTCAGGTCAGACGCGCCCTGGGAAATGTCCGTGTGTGACACCAGTGTATGTGTGTGTTTCAGCGGCCCGAGAAATGTCTGTGTGTGGCACCAGTGTATGTGTGTGTTTCAGCGGCCCGAGAAATGTCTGTGTGTGACACCAGTGTATGTGTGTGTTTCAGCGGCCCGAGAAATGTCTGTGTGACACCAGTGTATGTGTGTGTTTCAGCGGCCCGAGAAATGTCTGTGTGTGGCACCAGTGTAGGTGTGTGTTTCAACGGCCCGGGAAATGTCCGTGTGTGGCATCAGGGTGTATGTGCGTGTTTCAGGGCCCGAGAAATGTCCGTGTGTGACACCAGTGTATGTGTGTGTTTCAGCGGCCCGGAAAATGTCCGTGTGTGGCACCAGTGTAGGTGTGTGTTTCAACGGCCCGAGAAATGTCTGTGTGTGGCACCAGTGTAGGTGTGTGTTTCAGCGGCCCGGAAAATGTCCGTGTGTGACACTAGTGTATGTGTGTGTTTCAGCGGCCCGAGAAATGTCTGTGTGTGACACCAGTGTATGTGTGTGTTTCAGCGGCCCGAGAAATGTCTGTGTGTGGCACCAGTGTAGGTGTGTGTTTCAACGGCCCGGGAAATGTCCGTGTGTGGCATCAGGGTGTATGTGGCCCGGGAAATGTCTGTGTGTGACACCAGGATGTATGTGTGTGTTTCAGCGGCCCTAGAAATGTCTGTGTGGCACTAGTGTATGTGTGTGTTTCAGCGGCCCGAGAAATGTCCGTGTGTGACACCGGTGTATGTGTGTGTTTCAGCGGCCCGGAAAATGTCTGTGTGTGACACCAGGATGTATGTGGCCCGGGAAATGTCCATGTGTGACACCAGTGTAGGTGTGTGTTTCAACGGCCCGGGAAATGTCCGTGTGTGGCATCAGGGTGTATGTGGCCCGGGAAGTGTCTGTGTGTGACACCAGGATGTATGTGTTTCAGCGGCCCGGGAAATGTCCGTGTGTGACACCAGTGTATGTGTGTGTTTCAGCGGCCCGGGAAATGTCCGTGTGTGACACCAGTGTAGGTGTGTGTTTCAACGGCCCGGGAAATGTCCGTGTGTGACACCAGGATGTATGTGGCCCGGGAAATGTTCGTGTGTGACACCAGTGTATGTATGTGTTTCAGCGGCCCGGGATATGTCCGTGCGTAACACCAGTGTATGTATGTGTTTCAGCGGCCCGGGATATGTCCCTGCGTAACACCAGTGTATGTGTGTTTCAGCGGCCCGGAGGTGGCGGGGCCCAGTCACGTGCGGGCCGGCTCCACACTGTCAGCTGCCTCCAGCGGCGGCGACTCCGGAATGGAGGACGCCCACAGCCAACAGAGCGACATAGACGTCAGCGAAGAGCCGTACGTGACCACCTCACTCCCCGGGATCACGGGCGCTTGGGGGACGACTGGGAAGTGGGTGGATGATGGGGTCGAGCGGTAATTCCCGAGAGCTTTTTAAAAGGCGGTGGTGTTCTGCCGTCTGTTTCATTATTTTGGGAACTGAAGTTCTTGTAAATGTTCCATATAAATGTCCAAAGGTTTTGGAGCTTTCACTGTTAGGCGGGATGTCCTGTCTTGTGCCGTATCCGGTCTCTGTCACTTCACGGTGAAGTAAAACACTCACCCAGCAAACGTCCTCACCCTCCCTCAAAAGCCGTATAGCACTCAGTAGATCCCTACGGCGCAGGGCTCCCGCACATGTCCGTGCCCCGTGTAACCCCTTTGGTCTGTGCTGGCAGTGAGCCGGCGCCGGCGGACGTGCAGATGTCGACCCAGTTGAGCCACGAGTCCACCACCTCCACCCTCACCAACAGCAGCAGCAGCGGCAGCGGCAACAACACGCCCAAAGTGCTGTCGCCCAGTGCTGGTGAGCTGAGCGCTGGCGCCCCGCTGATGGCGCAAACGTGGCCGCAATGGCCGCCGATGCTGAGGCTCATTGGCTGAGGCAGGAAATATCCTGTTGTTTTTGTGTGACTTGTTATCTTTGTACCACTGTGTGGTGATAGAATATCTCCGGTTCAAATGTGGACTCAATGCATATTTAAGAGGCTGAAAGTTGATAAATACGGTGCAGGTCTGAATGACGTCCAAAATGCTATTTGAACTGATTCAATATGTCTGGTTACGAAAGAAATTTTCTTGAGCTAAATTTAGACACCATTGCTCGAGTTCAACCCTTAGGCACCCAACATCATCTAATCAGTGGCAACACAACTGGTGTTTCTTAATCGCACTCAATTAAATGAGGCACCGATCGGCCCTGATGGCCCTGTGGTGCGTCGCCGCTCTCCCGCCCTGGTGGCCTGTGGTGCGTCGCCGCTGACCCGCCCTGACAGCCCTGTGGTGCGTCGCCGCTCTCCCGCCCTGGTGGCCTGTGGTGCGGCGCCGCTGACCCGCCCTGACAGCCCTGTGGTGCGGCGCCGCTCTCCCGCCCTGGTGGCCTGTGGTGCGTCGCCGCTGACCCGCCCTGACAGCCCTGTGGTGCGTCGCCGCTCTCCCGCCCTGGTAGCCTGTGGTGCGGCGCCGCTGACCCGCCCTGACAGCCCTGTGGTGCGGCGCCGCTCTCCCGCCCTGGTGGCCTGTGGTGCGTCGCCGCTGACCCGCCCTGACAGCCCTATGATGCGGCGCCGCTGACCCGCCCTGGTGGCCTGTGGTGCGTCGCCGCTGACCTGCCCTGACAGCCTTGTGGTACCGTGCCCCGCTGACCCGCCCTGACAGCATTGTGGTGCCGGGCCCCGCTGACCCACCCCTCCTGCGTCAGGTCTACCGAAGGTGACTGCCGCCGGCGTGGAGTCGTCGCTAGAGGAGGAGAACCAGCGGCTGAAGGAGCAGAAACAGTGCAAGGTGTGCATGGACGAGGAGGTGGGCGTGGTGTTTCTGCCGTGCGGTCACCTCATCACCTGCGTCAACTGCGCTCCGGCGCTGCGCGACTGTCCACTCTGCAGGCAACCCATCAAAGGCACCGTGCGCACCTACCTGTCGTGAGAGCAGGCCGCCGGCCGCTCCCGCTCCCGGCCTTCCTAGGGTTAGAGATGGCCACCAGGGGGTATCCTGTCTCCTAATTGAGGGCTATGGTTTCTAGCCATCGTTGTCGATTAGAATGATGGGACTTTTGTGGAGAGTGTAAACAATGCAAGTGACAGTGTACCAATGGAAACGTTGGCTATGCTAAGAAGTTTCAAGTTTTGACGTATTAGTGGGGCGCACGCAGGCCAGAATTGAGACAGATGTCAGCGTCATTGTTGTACCCCGAACGAAGTCCCAGGAACCACCACATTACGTTGCTGCCCTGTTCACGCGAAGATCTGATCTAACTGATCTAACTGCAATTGCTTTACGCAGTGCACACACATGGCAACTAACACACATGCCCGGAAATGTATGTTCCAGTTATATACGGAGTTATCAGCTGTTGCTGTGTAATAATTGATCCCGCCCACACGTTGTCGGCAGCAGAGTTCCGAGCTATGTCTTGTCCCACCAACTGTCCGTGAGGGAGGGGTGTAGCCTGGTCGGTGGACAGAGGCCGTGCTATGGTTGAGGCGGCGTTCTGTGGTCTCGCCGGTGCGGTGCATCCGCTGTAGCCCGCTGAGTGGTGAGAACACTGGCCGTCACAGGTTCAATCCCAATCCTAGTCACTGCTCCGCCGCGTGTGTGAGTGTGACCTCTGTCACTGACACGAGGAGCGCGGCCCCGGCCACTGCTGGGGGTCCGTCCTTGTCTGCGTGTGTGTGTGTGGACCTCTGTCACTGACGCGAGGGAGCGCGGCCCCGGCTCACTGCTGGGGTCTGTCCTTGTCTGCGTGGGTGAGTGACCTCTGTCACTGACGCGAGGGAGCGCGGCCCCCGGCTCACTGCTGGGGTCTGTCCTTGTCTGCGTGGGTGAGTGACCTCGTCACTGACGCAGGAGCGCGGCCCCCGGCTCACTGCTGGGGTCTGTCCTTGTCTGCGTGGGTGAGTGACCCGTCACTGACGCGAGGGAGCGCGGCCCCCGGCTCACTGCTGGGGTCTGTCCTTGTCTGCGTGGGTGAGTGACCTCGTCACTGACGCGAGGGAGCGCGGCCCCCGGCTCACTGCTGGGGTCTGTCCTTGTCTGCGTGGGTGAGTGACCTCTGTCACTGACGCGAGGGAGCGCGGCCCCCGGCTCACTGCTGGGGTCTGTCCTTGTCTGCGTGGGTGAGTGACCTCTGTCACTGACGCGAGGAGCGCGGCCCCCGGCTCACTGCTGGGTCTGTCCTTGTCTGCGTGGGTGAGTGACCTCTGTCACTGACGCGAGGGAGCGCGGCCCCCGGCTCACTGCTGGGGTCTGTCCTTGTCTGCGTGGGTGAGTGACTTCTGTCACTGACGCGAGGGAGCGCGGCCCCCGGCTCACTGCTGGGGTCTGTCCTTGTCTGCGTGGGTGAGTGACCTCTGTCACTGACGCGAGGGAGCGCGGCCCCCGGCTCACTGCTGGGGTCTGTCCTTGTCTGCGTGGGTGAGTGACCTCTGTCACTGACGCGAGGGAGCGCGGCCCCCGGCTCACTGCTGGGGTCTGTCCTTGTCTGCGTGGGTGAGTGACTTCTGTCACTGACGCGAGGGAGCGCGGCCCCGGCTCACTGCTGGGTCTGTCCTTGTCCGCCAGAACTGAGAACCGAGGCGGCCATATTCGTGAACGACAGTTCTGTTGTATGTCCGTTGTAAAGGTGGAAATTGCAGAAATTTCTCCGGAGAGCAGAACACAAAGCACATTCGTGCCAGCCGTGCTTGTGGAATGAGATGCTTAGTAAGGCCGAGGATAGGCTACCGTACCACCGTCTTGCCGCACATGGCCAACGGGAAACCACACTTTCATATTGTGAAAGGTTGGTTCCAGCAACCTAGGCTTCTTGTCATCGCTACCTATGTTTGACTGGAACAAAAGACTCAGGGTGTGTGCAAGGGTTTGGCTTTATCACCCAGACTGGTTTCTTACTTGAATACAAGCAATGAATATATTGTTCACTACAGGGATAATTAGCTTTGCCAAGAAAATAAAGTTGAAAAATGACGGAATTTTATGTCCCGGGCCGAAATGATACCATGTGCCCTGATACCGCTCAAAATTAAAAGTAACTACCGGGAATCTCCAAATGTGGGAAATGTATTCACTTTGTAAAACGGCAAGATTCATCAGTGTGTTCTGTAAAAGTGTCAGGAGTTTACCCTGTAAGGGTAGAGAGCAGGGCAGTCATTTTCGGAAAGCAGAGTGCGAATGTCTGTTTCTCGAGGGCACTCACTTTGTAATTTTTTCCTTTGAATTTTTTGGTGGCAATCGTGATGCTTGGATATAACATACATTGGAGTGTTGTGTATATTAACGTCGTTAGGTCGTATCGTCGCGGCCCTGTAAGTAGCTTTCTGTCAGCGAGAACATCCTTGTACGTGACTGCGCCTAAATAGGCCTGTGATTGGAAGGTCAGTTTTGAGTTGTAACTGGTGTTGGTACGAGGCGTGTTCTGGACTCGTCTCGGTCTCTCGATGTGGCGCGAGGCGTGAGTTGGACTCGTCTCGGTCTCTGATGTGCCGGGCGTAGTTGGACTCGTCTCGGTCTCTCGATGTGGCGCGGGGCGTGTGTTGGAGTCGTCTTGGTCTCTCGATGTGGCGCGATGCGTGCGCTGGGTCCTGTCACTCGGCTGACGTTGATGCGGCCGCTTTGCTGTCGTGCGCAGGCTATAAGGTATGGGTCAGGTACCGACGGCTCCGATTTCCAGCCAGTGTTGATCACTCGCTTGCGCCTCGTCGTGCATACACACAACAGTCCCCGCCGATGTCTGTGAGCTGCGCTTTGATGTTAACGTGTAGCACGATATGTATATGGCTATCACTCATACATACTGCAAACTGGCTTCAGTGAAGAAGCCCAAGACGGCCGGTTCTTGAACAGTGTTTAAACAGTGTTCTAATATGTTTGCCTGGCTGGGATATCTGTCAATAGTGCTTTGCCACCAGCCACCCCTGGTTGAATAGGCTAACTGGGCTCATTTCCTCTCGTGTGTGGTTTGATGTATCGCCGTTGCCGTCGAAACCTGGGGGATACTGTGTCGCGATACCGCGTCGTGTTTTTCTTGTTTAACAGAAGCAGAGGCTAATGTGGCCAGGTCCACTTTTGAGCCATACGCCGGTGGGAGCCGCGAAGAGTTCCCAGAGCTGAGTGACGTGTTTTATTGTCGAGTGTGGCGCGCCGGGGCCCCAAGTCTGTGGAGCGGCCGTCTCTGCGCTCTTACGTAGCAAGCTTTGCCTTTAATAGCAGGAAGGTATGCGGCGTCTGTCTGAAGAGGACAGGGATGTGGTACTGCTGGTCATGTTTAAAGTGGCATGCCTCTGGCACATCCGGACTGTATCGATGGGGAATCACTCTGTTCACAGGTGGCTGTCTTGCTGCCATTTCGGTCATTAGCGCGCTGCCCACACGGTGTAGCATGAACGAGCCGTGCGGGCATATCCGATTGCCGCCTTGCTGGTTCATGGTAAGTAAATTCGCTGGTAGCCTGTCAGTAAGCTTGCGCTGGTGTATAATATCAAACAATCATTAATCATGGATAGGTTTCGGATGTGCTCCTCGCATGCCAGATCCTTCTGAGGCGTGCCTGTCATCCTTATTTTTGTAGCGCTGAGGCACTATCTAGCTGTGATTTCCCGGAATATACCAGTGTGAAATAATGGTATCGATGTGCTTCTTTAAATCCCAGGCTGTTGTACACATATATTTCTGGTACGTTCCACTTTCTTGCGTGAGAGATGACATTCATACAGACATATTGGCTTTAGCAGTGCCTATACCAGTTTGGTCCTTTACACAACGCCAAAACAGTACGGCATCACAGACAAAACACGCCATTGCGCCGCGAGGAATGCCGTTCTCAATCGTGCGCACGGTAATGGGTAACTGAATAGTGCTGCGCCCATCTCGGCCGGCACAGTGCTGCTGGTTCAAATCCTCACATAACACACATTTAACATAATTGTCATGTTGAATGATAATAAAACGATGGTTATGTGTGTGCAAACATACCAGAAATGTTTATTTTTTAATTAAAATGACAGATGAAAGTTGCTTTGGCTTCTTATTTTGACTTCAATGAAAATTTCCCGGCATTTGAAACATTTATTATAAAAATGACCATGCCGTTCTCTCTTCGGTCAGTTTACAAAAGCCTCGCATCTCTCCCATGTATACGCCGGGGCGGGGTTTGGCGGCGCCGGATGACTGTGAGGTGGCGCGCCCTGGAACCCGCGGCGGCGTTCTGAATGGTCCGTTTGTACCTCCCCAGCACGCCATCCCTGGCGCCGCTGTGACCACGTGCCATACCTGCACGGTCGCTGCTGCCTGGTCATCCTCGTCTCGAGGCATACGCATGCAACACACATTCATGTAAGCTTGGAGCAAATCATTCTTAGCCACTTCGGTGCTGGCTCTTCAGTTTTCACAAAATGGACAACTTTACTTCTTGTAGACTCGACTTCTTTAGGCCTTGTATTCACTTATTCTGGATTATAAAGTCAAATTAAATAGCCAATGGAATGGCGAAGAAAAAGTCCAATGGGAAGGAATTAAGCCCACATACCTAATTTTCTGCAAGAACACGTGCGCGTGACACCGCTAAACATGAACTCTGATGAATGGCACCGCGGTACCAGATGACAGGGGCGTTGACGATAAGTGTTCAGTACGTGACACACGGTGGAAACGGCGATGTGGATGACGGAATTCACACTGGTGTCCTCAAAACATGCGTGCTTCGTTTCGAGCTGATGTGAGGCGCGTGGGCATGTGAGAGGTCTGGAGGAAGAGTCCCTTCAAAATTCGTAGAAAAAATTCCACGAAATTAGAAGCGGAATTTCTTACCTTAAAGTGAAAGAAAAAGGTCGGCCCATGCTCTCTGAGTAAACGTAACAGTGTAAAAGTCCTAAAAGGGATATTGAAGAAGGGTTGCGTAAAAGGACTAAAACACGGGGACACCTGAATAAGAGCACGTTGCCACCTGTGTGTACCCGTCATCAGGAAGTTCATAACACTGACCATTGGCTTACAGCACTATTCTCGGCCCATCACAGCGACGTTACCGTCGCCTGACGAGCACGATCAGACACACGCAGAGGCAGATGGCGCAGACGACAGCAGAGACCACCAGTGCCACCTGGTGGGGGTGCCAGCCCGCCGCCGTCGCCGGGTCCATCGACTTCTCCGGAACCAGCACAGGAGAGACGGTCGCTGCACAGCGGGACATGGGACATCAGCTGTGCAGCGGTACTGGGCACTGGCCGTCAGCTGTGCAGCAGTACTGGGCACTGGCCGTCAGCGGGGCAGCGGTACGGGACACAGGGCGTCCGCTGAGCAGCGGTACGGGACACAGGCCGTCAGCGGGGCAGCGGTACGGGACACAGGCCGTCAGCTGAGCAGCGGGACACGGGGCGTCAGCTGGGCAGCTGAGCAGCGGGACACGGGGCGTCAGCTGGGCAGCGGTGCGGGACACGGGCCGTCAGCGGGGCAGTGGTGCAGGACACGGGCCGTCAGCTGGGCAGCGGTACGGAACAGGGGCCGTCAGCTGGGCAATGGGGCACGGGGCGTTAACTGCACGGCGGGACACGGGGCGTCAGCTGGGCAGCGGTACGGGACACGGGGCGTCAGCGGGGCAGCGGTACGGAACGCGGTCAGCAGTCAGAAATCTATACGGAACACGAAGCGTTAGATGAGAGCAGTGGGGACACGGAGCGTCAGATGAGAGCAGTGGGGACACGGAGCGTCAGATGAGAGCAGTGGGGACACGGAGCGTCAGATGAGAGCAGTGGGGACACGGAGCGTCAGATGAGAGCAGTGGGGACACGGAGCGTCAGATGAGAGCAGTGGGGACACGGAGCGTTAGATGAGAGCAGTGGGGACACGGAGCGTCAGATGAGACAGTGGGGACACGGGCGTCAGATGAGAGCAGTGGGGACACGGAGCGTCAGATGAGACAGTGGAGACACGGACGTCAGATGAGAGCAGTGGGGACACGGAGCGTCAGATGAGCAGTGGGACACGGAGCGTCAGATGAGAGCAGTGGGGACACGAAGCGTTAGATGAGAGCAGTGGGGACACGGAGCGTCAGATGAGAGCAGTGGGGACACGGAGCGTCAGCCGGGAAGCAGTGCGGAGCACGGGGTGTTAGATGGGCAGTGGGACGGGCCAAGGGGCACCAGTCAGGCAAAAGTACGGGACACTGTACATTAGGGTGCCTCATTTTGCACCGACCATGCAAATTGTTGAGTGGCGGTGGTTTTTCCCATTGTTTGAGACCTCCTGAATCCAATGGTACCAAAATCATACAAATCCAAAAATTTCTAGGGGTCGCGGATTGGATTTGAAATTCTGAATTTGTAAAAAGATGGTAAAAAACCTGTTTTGATGCCACAGAGATATAGATTTTCTGTCTAGAGCCAAGAAACCGAAATCCACCAGTCGTTTGCCATAAATCCTGTTTATTTGGAACGTATTTGGTTGAATTTAGAAACCAGATGACTCTTAATATTAAGTTAAACATCATATTTATGCAAAATGTAGGCATTTGCATGCCTATTTCGATGTGTATTTTAGTTAATACGCACTCTGTGTACCATACATTGTGAGTGAGTTACTTTGGTCACGTGAGGAGAATTTATAACACTTTGGTTGGTAAAAATGGCAAAAACTGTGTCAAAAATGGATGTTCATAAGACTAAACTGATAAAGAATGTGTGAGATTCGCTCACATGTTTTATCCCGAACATGAACTATACCATCTTTAGATTCTGCCTCAATGAGCTGCATTCCACCACACCACATTACTAAGTACATTTCCAATATGTACGCTTAGATTAAAAATAAAAGTTTATGAATAATGAAGTAAAATGCAGCATCTTCAAATGTTCAGGAAAACTGCCATATCGTAGCCGGGCTCGGGCCTGCAATAACACAGTTTTTCGGAAGATCATGTTACTAATTGATAACCGAAGTGATCTTCCACGGATCTATTTCTTATTCCGGTGAGAAACTCTTATAATTTTAGTTCAGCTTGATCACAGGCTAAGTTATGGATACAGAAGATCTATAAACTATAGGAACTCGGACATTTCGGGGGAGAGGCCTGAGCCCCCTCCCCCCACCTTGGATCCACCATTGCTGGCCAATCAAAGACAATCAAATTGCCGGCGATTCGTTCCACTACCCGCGTCTTTTACGTAGGTCAGCCTTCCTCCTCAATTACAGGAGTCAGCTTCTAACAGCACGACAGGTCCTCAAGTATTTCTTTCACATGGCTTATGATAGTGATGACAGACAATAGGCATACGAAAAGGCTGTAGAAAAAAACTCCCGCTCTGGCATATGGCTAGAATACATATCATCAGTGATTGGAGCTACCGGCATAGACTAGAAGAGAAAAATCTGTGGGAAGAGTGGCGGAAACTCCAATAAGCCGGAGCCATCCATGTAAGAAAAATGTAGAAAAATTTCCTTTAGTGTTGGACAATCTAAGGGACATATAACCACCAAACGTGATTGTTGAACTACAACAGAGCCACCTACTAACATCTAATTACAAGGAAGAAGACATCGTGTTCTACGCTGACCAGCGTGGCGCCAGGTAAGGGACCACGAGCGGTAATGAAAAAATCTCGCTGGAAAGAAACGACTGCAGAACGCGTGACAGACGGCACAAAGAAGAGCAGCGGAAAGTTCTTCGGCTGGTACCGCACTTGAGGATGAATACTCGACAGCAAGCTCAGCTGAAGAAGAAATGTACAATGTGCAATCCGACGAGGAAGCTGTGGAGACTGAGTCTGCGACGTGCATAACGAAGCGTCACGCCGAGAACTTACCCGTTCAACTACCACGGCACATCCTTCGAGCACCTGCCAGCATAGAAGCTGGAGATTGCCTTGTTCTCCCAAATCGGCAGGTGTGTTATGAAATAAACTGAACTGAAATTTTTATACATTCTTCTGACATGGTTCGCTCCAGCCTTTTTAAGAGTTTCTGTCACTCTTCCCGCAGATTTTCTAGTCTACACCGGCAGCTCCGCTCACTGACGGTATTTATTCTAGCCATGTGCCAGAATGGGAGAGCGTTTTCTACAGCCTTTTTGTAGGTCTCTTGTCTGTCATCACAATCATGAGCCACGTGAAAGAAATACTTTATAATTGTCCGTGATGTTGGAAACTTGGTCCCTGTAATTGAGGAGGAAGGCCCTACGAGATGGACGCGGGCAGTGGATCGAGTCCCCGGTACTTCGCCCGTATTTGTTGACTGGCCAGGGTCATTTTCATCTGTTCCCATAACTTAAACAGTGATTGAGCTGAACAAAAACTATAAGAGACTCTCACAGGAATAAGAAAAAGATCCGTGGAAGATCATTGCGGTTATCAATTAGTAACATGATCTTCTGACTATTGTGATATTGTAGCCGCGAGCCTTATTGCTAATTATTATCAACTAATTAATATCATTATTAATTAATTAATTATTATTATTGCTTAATTATTCATAAACGTTTATTTTTAATCAGAGCGTACATATTGGAAAGGTACTTAGTGTGGGGTGGTGGAATGCGGCTTATTGAGGCAGAATCTAAACATGGTATAGTTCATGTTCGGGATAAAACATGTGAGCGAATCTCACACATTCTTTATCAGTTTAGCCTTATGAACATCCATTTTTGACACAGTTTTTGCCATTTTTACCAACCAAAGTGTTATAAATGCTCCTCACGTGACCAAAGTAACTCACTCACAATGTATGGTACACAGAGTGCGTACTAACTAAAATACACATCGAAATAGGCATGCAAATGCCTACATTTTGCTAAAATATGATGGTTAACTTAATATTAAGAGTAATCTGGCATCTAAATTCAACCAAATACGTTCCAAATTAACAGGATAATGGCAAACGACCGGTGGATTTCGGTTTCTTGGCTCTGAACAGAAGAGCTATATCTCTTTGGCGTCAAAACAGGCTTTTTTACCATTTTTTTACAAATTCAGAATTTCAAATCCAATCCGCGACCCCTAGAAATTTTTGGATTTGTATAATTTTGGTACCATTGGATTCAGGAGTCTCAAACAATGGGAAAAACCACCGCCACCCAACAATTTGCATGGTCGGTGCAAAATGAGGCACCCTACTGTACAGGAACCGGGAATGCGTCACACCGGGAATAACCTCAGCGACATGGTGACACTCAACTAACCGATCTTGGAATCTAAATCCACATCCAGATTGGCAGGGGCGTCACCACCGGTGGGGGGGCAGGGGGACCTGCCGCCCACTTTTTGGCCAAAAATTTCCTGATCTCAGTCAAAATGGGAGAAACCGGACATTCTTATAACCAGCCGCTGCAGAAGGCAACGAAGCAGGGTTGGAAAAAAGCCGGCTTAAATTGAATTTATGCCAGCCAGTGGCTTTTATTGATTTAAGCCGGCTTAAACCGGCTTAAATTAATAAAAGCCGGCTTAAATTCAGAATCAATGAAAGACCCATTCAATTCAATCCCTTTCATATCAAAGATAGATAGGTCAGAACTGCACAATACTATCAATTTGCATATTGTTTGAAGAATTTGAGTTGAGAATGTCATCCATCAAGTTGGCTGAGCACAAAGGCAATTTTGATTTATAATGGCAAGCTGGAGCATACTGTTGCGACACAGGTGAATGTGATACTGTTTCCACAGTTCACATAATCACAACATTTTACCTGGATGTGGAGATAGGTCACATATTCTTTCACTATTATGGTTGGTTTGATATATGGACTTTACATAGTCATTAAAACAATTCCAAAACAAGGCAAAACTGTATTGGTCTCACACAAAGCGTGACAAATTACTATACAAAAAAACATTCATTGAGCAGCAACATATCACATTGCTTGACTGCATCATGTCGGTTTAATGACGGCCGCGCAGGGCACTGTGCCAGAAAGACAGCTTTGAAAGACAGCTTTTGAAAGTTGGTGGTTAGAATTTTGGCCCTGTTCAAACTTAGGCCATTTACTCTATCATGCTTTTTTGGTGGTCTTTTAGTGGATGTTGGCCAATATCATTTGGTGCATGGTTATTGGAATGCAAAGGTATTTGTTGAAATGTTAATGATAGGTTAGCTTGTGCTAGGGTTTTTGTTAGCATTTGTGACACTCCAAAAATATATGTTTAAGATCAGTAAGCAATTATGAACATGAATATGGTATTTATACTTTAAGTTCCATATTATTTTTGAAAATATGAAAAACAGTTCTCGCGAGAACTTAAGTGAGTGGCTTTTATTATTTTTATGATAAGTGGTTTAAACCAGGGTGGCATAAATTAATTTATGCCAGCCGGTTTAATCCATGGTTTAAACCGGTTTAAACCAGAACATGGCTTAAATTTGCCAACCCTGCAACGAAGAGCCCAAATTCGAACAGTATTTGGTCCTAACGTGGAAAGTTTTTTGTCAGCGTCTGTTTTAAGTTTGGCTGCCCCCCCCACTTTTTTGCCGGTGGCGACGCTTATGCAGATTGGAAGCAATCCTAGTTCTCTGGAATATCCTGTCTAACAGAATCTGCCAACAGGGTTGGGGATCCACGTAAATATCCAACCTATGGCGCATTGCAGAAGAAATAAAGACAGCAAACAGTTCTCCTCACACACATCTGTCCGGAACACCACCTCGTGCTGCCCGGAAACCCACATCGGTGCATAATGTACACGTGGCCGCCATGCCGCCTGTGACCAGGGCCAGCCTGGCGGTGCCTACCTCCGTCGGCGGTGAGTGTGGCCACGCTGTGGCCGGACTCGGTAGCGCCTGCCTCGCTCTCCGCCCTCACCCTGACCTCGTACACCGTGCCAGGCAGGAGGTCACACAGCTCCGCCAGGTCCTCGGCAGCTCCCAGCGGACCCCGCCGCGACCAGCCGCTTCTGCTGCCTGAGGGATCGTCGTGGTGGTGGGACGTCGCACCAGCCGCTCAGGTCACATCACATCACCAGCTCTCACTCTGAGGTATCCCTCAGGTCATTACAGCACCAACTCTCACTGTTGGCATGCTACTGATGTCAGATTATATCTTATTCAGACAAACTTCCGGGACTTGAATCCCGGTTGATAATCCGGAAAGAGATCTCGCTATTATTTCTTTCGGAAAAAATGAAATGTGATGGCACCAAGTGAGTACGTTGGAACATATCTAATGTATTCTCTTGGCGTTTTCAGATACTGGTGCGAATTTTTTTCATCTTCGTAGATTATGGCCTCACATTCCGACATATCCCCGATGTAATGACCCCACACCCGCAGGCGCAGCCAGGCTGAACAGATCACACCGTGCCAGGGTACACTGTGTTGGGTTACCTGCCGGCCGCAGGCGGACGCTGACGCCTGTGACCTCACAGGCTGACGGCCAGGCGTACAGTCGCAGGCTGATGCAGGTGGCGTTGGAGAATAGTGCTGAGGTGGGCAGCGGCTGGGGCGCTGTCCAGAGTCACACAGGTGAACCACACGGCAGACGTGACACTGAACCGGGTGAAACACACGACAGACGTGGCACTGAGCCAGGTGAAACACACAGGGCATGGCATTGAACCAGGTGAACCACACGACAGACGTGACACTGAACCAGGTGAACCACACGACAGACGTGACACTGAACCAGGTGAACCATACGGCAGACGCAACACTGAACCAGGTGAACCACACGACAGACGTGACACTGAACCAGGTGAACCATACGGCAGACGTGACACTGAACCAGGTGAACCACACGACAGACGTGACACTGAACCAGGTGAACCATACGGCAGACGTGACATTGAACCAGTGGAACCGTTGTAAACTGCTACTGCTTGTTATTGCAAGAAGCAGGGGAAACAGCTGATTGGGTGGTGCAGCAATGGGATTGTGGTTTCTAATTGGGTTTTAAATATCTGCACACAGCGGATTACTGGAAACGTGGCATATTTGCACAAGCTCACCACTGGGATATTATTGATGTATAGACTGGCCAGTTTTGACCTTTTTATTTAATTTAGATGCATTCTCTGTCACTGATAACAAAACAAACCTATTTCAAACACCTTTTTCAGCCCACTCTCGGCCTTTGAAAGCTCTGCCGGTTTGCCGTTCGCTGCATAATAGACATCTTACCCCAATAAGCCGAGCAGCGACCAAATCTCACTTAACCTGATTTGAAAGAACGACAGTCCTGCACTAAAACAAGCTGGAAATAGTGCTCCACCAAACTCAACTGTTGCAAAGTGTCACTGGAGATAACTCAGATCGTTGGCAATTCCGCTGGACATCCACAGATGGCACCACCGTATGAGCCAGTTGGCTGGCACGACACCCTCGCCCGAGGCTACCCTATACCAGGGTAATAGAGCCCTATACTAACTCAGACAGTCATGGAATGAGAGAACAGCGCGTATTCGAACGCGACCCATGCTTCTAAAGGGGATATCTGACCTCACCTTGATCGGATGAGTCTTATTTCTGACGCCGTCCTTATTCAGACGAGAGTAGGATTTCACTCACATACTTACCGCTGCCCTGAGTTGATATGAAGATCTTTTCACTCTCCCGTCCATCTCCCAGGCTATTTTCAGCTGACACTGTCACAGCATACTCTGTACCGCAGAGCAGCCGGGAGAGGGTGACCTCTGAACGGAGATCAAACAAGGTCGTCTGAAGGGCGGGCCCGTTGCCGGCTCGATAGCGAACGTGGAACGCTGCCGCGGAGACACCGGACCTCATCACAGACGATCAGTAGGAATATTTCCTACCTCTCACTCCTATAAGAGATCCTTCATTAAGTTGAAAAAAAACTTCTGAACCTGGCTACATATACCTGTGGGCGTTTCCGTTAACTTTCAGTATCAGCTCAGGCCATAGGCGGATCCAGGGGCAAGGGGGGCACGTGCCCCCCGATCGACCCTCGGCGCCCCCTGAAAGGTCGATGGCGCCCCCCTGAAATGTCGCTTCCCACCCCCCCCAGGATGCGAAAGTCGGCGCCCACCGATAGGATTTGGCGCCCACCTGATAGGTTTTGCCGGTCATAAGTGGCGCCCCCTGGTCCGGATGGCGCCCCCCGGGAAGGTGCCCCCTCCGATCGGCAATCCTGGATCCGCCTATGGCTCAGGCGATAGGTACGCCATTTTTTTTACAATTGTGTAACATAGTAAACATTGGCGCCAAGGGTAGAGTCCCAGGCATTGTTATGTACACGGCGCCGGTTCAGTGACCACCCTACCCTGCAGAGGAGCGTTTCCGGAGTCGAGCAGCTGCCAGCGCAGCCTCAGCTGGGAGGCGGTCGTGTCCACCACGGTGGGCGGCGTGACCAGCGGCAGGTGGTGCACGTGCAGCCGCACCGTGGCCGAGTCCCGGCCGTAGAAGTTATCGGCGGTGCAGGTCCAGTTCCGCTGGTGCTCCCTGCCGGCCACAGGTCACTGGACTGGCCGGCAGGCGGAGGACACGACGTCATCTGACCATTCCAGCTCATGGTGTTACGTCTCTGTGAAGCAGGTATCAATGACTGCTCAAAGCTATACGCCACAGCGGGGCGGGGAGCATCATATGTGACGCGCATTGCCTCATTGCATTTCCATGTGTCTGATGAGGAGTATGGGTTTTGTCCTGCTGGTAGGTGGGGACATACTTTGGGAATGGAAATTATAACAATGATAACGAGGGTTCTCCCAGTCCGGACTAGGTTCTACGTACGAGGACGGGTAAACTCATGTACGGAGAAAACTCATGTGCAAAAGTGAAACATACGCCCATGCGTTTCGAAATTGTGACAGATAAACGTGGATGGGTGCAGAACACGGGTGCTCTATGTGCAGGTAGCATTTTCCAACGCCGAGAGCGGTGCTTGTACCTGGTGACGCGGCTGATGTAGAGACTGCCGTTCTCTCTCCTCTGCGTGCCCAGCCCGGCCAGCGGCACGTCGGAGCTCCACTCCACCTCCGGCTTCGGCACCCCCAGCGAGACGCAGTCGACGTTCAGGGGCTGTCCAGGCCGCGAGGTGACGCGCCGGGAGAAGGAGACGACCCGCGCCGGGACTGCCGGCCGCAGAGGTGTCGCTGATGTCTCGGCCGCAGGCAAATCAACTCTCAATGTGTGGTTCTTACTGACGCATACCATTTACTCAGTGTATTTCTTAAGGAAAAGCTAGTGAGGGAGTCAAACTACCAAGCACGGTTCTGAGGTGGATCTGGACCTAAATTTGCACGGGAGGGAGCAAAGGGAGAGCGGTGGAATCTATGTGAAAATCTCCAAACAAGAGAGAAGCGCTTTTGAATATTAAGGTATCCACGGACGTTGTGATTTTCCTCTATGTCATTCCCTTACCAAATATGTGTACAATTGCAGTGGTCCTTCACTTGAACGAACCATTTCATAAGATTAATGCAGATTCGTATGACTTTTTGTGGTTTGTTCGAGCCGTTCGACGTCTGTGTTCAATAGGCGCGCGTAGGCCATGGAGCACATTACCTGACGCACAACATCTAGTTGGTTTCGAACCTTCACATGTATGCCAACATGTTTGAAAGTACTCACTGTTCTCGTGTCCTTTGTAGGTAAGCACTCGGGAGGGCGGACCCTCGCCGGCTGAATTGAGTGCTGTGGCCCACACTTGGTAGCGTTGGTTATGGTGCAGGTGATCGAGCGTCCACACCAGGCGCCGCTCTGCTGAGCACTCGATCCGCCGCTGAGAGCGAGAGAGAGAGAGAGAGAGAGAGAGAGAGAGAGAGAGAGAGAGAGAGAGAGAGAGAGAGAGAGAGAGAGAGAGAGAGAGAGAGAGAGAGAGAGAGAGAGAGAGAGAGAGAGAGAGAGAGAGAGAGAGAGAGAGAGAGAGAGAGAGAGAGAGAGAGAAAAAAAAAAAAAAAAAAAAAAAAAAAAAAAAAAAAAAAGGGGGGAGAGGAGAGAAAGAGATCGTCATATCTAACTCAGGGCATAGACGCTTTTGTCTGGAGAAGGTATATGTTTTTAGAAAATTTGGGAGGTGCTGGAGGATAAGTATGGTTTCGTAAATTGTTGAGGATGCATATGTTTCGTTCAATTTGTTCGGAGTCACCCTGTTCGTTCACCCTTGATAAAGCCAGTTTGGACAGAAATGCCATGCCTCTGCAGTGGTCAACGACTGGCTCCCATACGGCAATTGGTCCGGTGTGTTTGTTAGCTTGTTTACTTGTCTACTCTGAATGCGGATCATTGCATTAAAACACACATCGATACGGATCAATGATTAAGTACAATATCGAAGCCATAGCCAGCCTCTCACCAGCTGGTTAGTGGCTCTGGTTCGATGGTAGATGCCGTAGCGCGTGACGACGCCGTTGGGCTCCTCCGGGGGCAGCCACGAGACCAGCATCGACGTGGCCGACAGTGAGATCAGCTTGATGCCGCTGGGAGGCCCGGGAACTGCGGGTGGGTGGTGTCAGATCCGTGCTCTGCACTCGTTGGGGTCGCACAGTTTTAATGTGTGAGAATAAAACCATTAGGGATGCATACAGATTGTTTTTATTTCATAAACAGCTGCCAGACAAGCGCCTTTCTGTTTTCGTGTGTTATCGGTACTCGGACTTTGACGACTGAAGGTGAATGTGGAATCTATAATTTGGATGTTTACTCGGGAAATTTGTTTTGTACCTTGCATGCCATGTCTTATATCCCCTAATAAAGCTGTCAAATTGAGAAGATTCTGATAAATAAGTTGTTTATATGATCATAAAGTAATTTGGCTTCCACTTATTCCGAATACCATGCATAAACAATGGATTTTATTCGGCTGCGTTAACGTGCAACTAGTTGTAAGGTTAGCGTTGAATCTGAGAGAATCGTATTTTGGAAATGTGCCCGGGTTCTGAACCCGACTTGCGTGGCCCACGGAGTGACCGTGTTCATTTAGGTATGTAGCTCCAGCGAGGGACATAATGGAAGTAAAAATACGTTTACTTGGAGAATGTGAAGAAATAGCCTCTCCTTTGAGGTCAATCCACGGGATCGAATAGTAAACAAAGATTCTGAAGATTCTGAATTCTTTTACTCGGAAAAATGCAAACAACACACTTATAGCCTTAGAATATAGACAGTTCTTCAAGAAACCAGAAGCGTACACAGAAATATACACTGCAAGTTAGCGTGCAGCCATTCTCACGACACTGGAGGTGGGAAGGCAGACCTTGCGTGTCGGTTCTGCAGGAGACGGCGCTGGAGTACGGTCCCCGACCGACCACCCCCACCACCGCCACCAAAACCATGTAGTGGGTGTAGGGCGACAGGTCGGAGAGCGTCACCGAGGTGCCCCTCTCCTCCAGAGTCTCAATAACGTCACCTGTGGAGGGGACGATTACTAAGGTGACCCTCTCCCCCGAGTCTCAAAACTGCCGTCTGCGGAGGGGGTGATTACTGAGGTGCCCCTCTCCTTCCAGAGTATCAATAGTGTCACCTGTGGAGGGATCGATTGCTGAGGTGACCCCCCTCCTCCAGAGTTTCAATAGTGTCACCTGCGGAGGGGGCAATTATTGAGGTGACCCTCTCCTCCAAAGTCTCAATAGTGTCACCTGCGGAGGGGGCGATTACTGAAGTGACCCTCTCCTCCAGAGTCTCAATAGTGTTACCTGTGGAGAGGGCGATTACTGAGGCGACCCTCTTCTCCAGAGTCTCAATACTGTCACCTGTGGAGGGAGCGATTATTGAGGTGACCCTCTTCTCCAGAGTCTCAATACTGTCGTCTGTGGAGGGGGTGATTACTGAGGTGCCCCTTTCCTTCCAGAGTATCAATAGTGTCACCTGTGGAGGGGCAATTATTGAGGTGACCCTCTTCTCCAGAGTATCAATACTGTCACCTGTGGAGGGGGCGATTACTGAGGTGACCCTCTCCTCCTGAGTCTCAATAGAGGATTACTGAGGTGACCCTCTTCTCCAGAGTCTCAATACTGTCACCTGTGGAGCGGGCGATTATTGAGGTGACCTTCTCCTCCAGAGTCTCAATACATTCGTCTGTGGAGGGGGTGATTACTGAGGTGCCCCTATCCTTCCAGAGTGTCACCTGTGGAGGGGGCATTATTGAGGTAACTATCTTCTCCAGAGTATCAATACTGCCACCTGTGGAGAGGGCGATTACTGAGGTGACCCTCTCCTTCAGAGTCTCGATAGTGTCACCTGTGGAGAGGGCGATTACTGAGGTGACCCTCATCTTCAGTCTCAATAACGTCACCTGTGGAGGGGCCAATTACTGAGGTACACCACTCCTCCAGAGTCTCAATACTGTCACCTGTGGAGGGGGCGATTACTGAGGTACACCTCTCCTTCAGTCTCAATAATGTCACCTGTGGAGGGGCAATTACTGAGGTGACCCTCTTCTCCAGAGTCTCAATACTGTCACCTGTTGAGGGGGCGATTACTGAGGTGCCATATTTCTTCAGAGTCTAAATAGTGTCACTTATGAAGGGGGTGATTACTGAGGTTCCCTTCTCCTTCCAGAGTATCAGTAGTGTCACCTGTGAAGGGACGAGCGCTGAGGTGCCGCGTTCCTTCTCAGAGTCTCTATAGTGACGCTGGTCTACCAATGGCTAGCCTGTCTAAAGTTAAAAGACTTATATTACTCTATTGGATGCAGTGGAGCAACTGCTTCCAATTATTCCGAGCTACGGGAAGTGCCAAAATTTAATAACAGCACTCATGCGTTTAATTCACCGATGAACACAAGAGAAAGCTTTGAAATCTTTCACTTTTCAGTCCCGCGGCTGCTATTTACTGACCCTCCCTGAGAACACTGCGTCTCCAGATGAGGTGGTATCCGTTGATCCGACCCCCAGCCTCCAGCTCGCTGACCACTCTCCAGGTCACGCGCACGCGAGTGGCGGAGAGCGGCTCACAGCGGACCTCCTGCGGCGGCTCCTCAGGAACTACATGGACATGGAGAGCGACAAGAAAAGAAAATGTTTATAGGGCGACATCTTTACGCTTTGGTGATCGTCATACAGTTCAGTATACATAATGACTAGAATACTGGGATCATATTTTTGAAACACCCCTCGCAGGAATCTGGTTCTCGAGGGCGAAACACTCCGATCCTGAATCCGCCAGAATCCACCATTGAGCTCTGTGTCAGACTGAGCCAGCTACAGCGTCAGCTACGGACCGGCCTCCGGCGTGGAGGCGGAGACATCGGCGCTGGATGGACCGTCCCCGGCCACGTTGAAGGCGCGCGCTGACACAGAGTAGGCCGTGGCCGGCCGGAGTCCCCGCAGTCGCACCGTCAGCTCCGGCCGACGCACCACACTGCGGAGACACCGGGCAACAGGGAGCGCACGTGATCAAAGACATCCGGGACACTCTCCGGGCGGGCAGCGACGCCGATTCTCCTCTGCGGATGTGAGCTGCAGGGCAAACCATCCAGGCAATGCATCACTGTTTTAGAGCTGTGTAGGATGGGCATGGTTGATTGCCCCATGGATTTCTTCTGGAAGAAAACGGCATAAAATACTTCGAATAATCTGGCTTCATCCACATATTCTGCCGCATTATTATGTTTTATGTCATATGAAAGGCGCTTTCACAAAGTTTTAGATTGCTGGAGCATGACACTGAAACAAATAAAACTTTCAGCCACCTACCTAGTAATTATGTCCTTGTCACTATGCCGATAGACGGGTAATCTTGTAGCCAAGAATCTTTCCGTTGATGAGGGATGGAGGTGGTGCCTGAAGCATAGACCACAACCGTTAAAAACGTGCCCAAATTGGCTCAGTATGACTGGGCCGATATTCATGTATGTACAGCTCGGGTAGGTATACCCGGAGAGTGTAGAGACATGTTGAACAATATAGCGTATAGTCTGCTTCACATTAACCATCGTTCCTATCTTCGGGTGTTGATCCTTCCAGGCTTGTAGATTCGAGAGCCAGTGGCAGATCTAGGAGGGAAGGCATTTGCTCCCCCAAACAAAAAGCTCGAGGCAAAATAATGTTTTTGCCCTCCCCAAAGCTGTCGGCCTTTTGTCCCGGCTCCTTTTTAGTGCACCTACGACAAGGTTTTTGTATTTCATCTGAACCAGTCAACTTCAGTGTAAACATTGGACCTTGGCCCTCTTGATATTTAAAATCGCCTTTGAGTGAATTATCCGTGGATAGCAGAATCAAGCATCTTGCGGCCACATCTCTCACCCCCATGATATTTTTGCTTTTAGACTTATATTTTCCCCCATTCTGTTTGTTACATATAGCATTTATTTTATTATGGCAAAAACTATTCACATTAAATCATGGCGAATTTTTCACCGCGTGATGTGTTTTCTTGCCTTGCGACTTTGGTTTGCCCCCCCCCCACCAACCGGCTAGATCTGCCACTGTTGAGAGCTTCACGCCTAATAATCATCACAATAATCATCACTGAGCATCCTCAGGCCCCAAGGTCACTTCACATGAAGGCCAATTTCAAGTTCAAAGATTGGAGATCAAGGTCATACCGTACTTCTCAGTGTTATTGACCTCAGTGCTTCCGGCCAAATGACGTAGCTCAGTGTGACGTATGTTTTGTTATGACGTCATAATGGAATCTACCTGAGGTTAATTCCAAGGTCAAATGTGAAGGTCAAAGGTCTTGGGTTAAGGTCAAACCCTCATTTCTAGCTCAACGGGTTTTTCAGTATCAGCTATAGCGCACACTATAGGGAAAATATCGTATTTTGATTTCATAGGGCAATGATCTTAAATGACCTTGGCAGTACAATCTATAAGAAAGCATTTCATTGGACCAACCCTCTAGGACCCCCAATCCTTTTATGGTGCATTTGTGATTTTTCCGCACAATCGTGGCATTTCGAGATAGCTGCAAGGCCTCGCTCAGATCTGACCTTTACGGTCTCGTCCTCTATAACACAGATCATTATAGTCCCTAAGAAACCCTAAGCAGGAATTTTTACAGCCTTTGTTTCTGAGACCTTACAGGAGGGGGAACTTCAAAACCCCTACCTGTACAAATGTTATGAGCCATTTCCTACCTGTAAAACTATCAAAAATAGATTTGCCCTAAAAAACTGCTTGGGATAGAGCTATATTTAAGCTACAACATCAAGTCTAAAATGTCTATGAAAAGTTCCATCAGATGCAATCAGAGTCTGAGACATTGCCCTGACACATACACACATGGTGTTCGATTAGCATGTGTAAAAGTCTACCAGATAAAAAATACAACAACCTGATTGATGCTTAAGATATGACAATGCTGGTTGTTAATTGTGATATTCCTCGCGTTGCGCTCTTAGCTTTCCTGATCAGACAGATGTTTTTCTGAGAGATGTCTTTCCCTAATGCTTGGAATTGTCTGTTTACATTCGTTCTTCGGACGGTACTTTTAATTCATACTTAAGAATCACCTTCACCGTCATTTCAAGCGCTCCATTTCAGTAGAAATCATAATTTACCTCCAGCGGAAAATCACTTGCTTAATGCCTTATAATAACTTCTCAACACTGGACATTTTTCCGGTAATAACTCGCTCGATCAACAGGAATATTGTACGCCGTTATCTTCGCCAGTCTTAACATTCAGCTTCCCAGGCAATACCTTCCAGCTGAGGCGCAGCTGGCGGGGCGACACCGGGGCGAGTCTCAGGTTCAGCGGAGGGCCACCAGGTGGCTCTGCCTGCGTGTTGACCTTGAGAACGGCGCTGGCCACACTGCTGCCGTGTCGGTTCAGTGCGAAGGTGCGCATGCGGTAGGCTGCGCTTGGCCGGAGTCCGGCGAGCAGTATGCTGCGCTGGCGGCCCGATACGGTCTCATTCGACGCCCTCTGCCGGGATCACACGGGTCACACTGCTTTGCAAGCGGACGTGTACTGTGAAGACTGCTGCTCCTGGGCCATTGGTTAAGATCTATCCACGGCAGAAAAGAAATATTGCAGAGACAATGAGCAGCTTTCCGATAGTAAAGACAGCTAGGGGCAGTTGTCTTAATTAATGCTGGAACATTTTCCGGTTTCCATCAGTGGCGGTAGAGTATTTTCTTGTGTTCAAAAGAAAAATTAACCCATTAACGCCCGCACCTACTTCCAGCTTTCAGATTGATGAAACAAATGTTTTTCTATTTTTAGAAGATGCCAAATAAGATGTTACAAAAGTTTTAAACCGATAACACTTTTAGATTCTGAGATATGGCACCGGACAAAAATGACCCACTGGGCGTTTGGGACATCGGCTGGCACGACGCAGCCGGCTCCCGGGCGGCGCAGTCACCGCACTCAGCGGCCCAATGCTCATCGCTTTTACTGCAGTTTCGTGAAGTGTTTGTATTTCCTCTTTTATATTGGCCATAGTAAAATGTTTAGACAGTTTTATGCTCCCCAGGTTTAATTATAGACAACACTAGCTGCATATTTGCTAATAGTATACAACAGTGGTTTACCTAGACTGATGGATTGCGGGGGATGGACTAAAATTGTGAAAATCATAGTATTTTAAGAATATTGATTAATATTCAAGGTTTTGGGACACCGTTTCCGTTGTCTCTACCCACTTCCTCCTCCGTCTCCCTGACTTTGTGACTGATGCTCACTGAGCTTTCAACGAGTAATCGTAATATCCAGCATCAGGGGCGGAGGAATGGTTTGAAAAGTGGGGGGCCAACCTTAGAGGGGCCCACCTAAGGGGGCCTCAGCCCACGGGGGCTCATTATTAAAAACAGTTTTAAATAGCTCGTTTGGTGTCGATAAGGCATGCAAGTACACTAGGTAGTCAAGATATGACATTGATATATTGAATTTTGCCGTATGATATAATAAATCATAGAAAACAGGCTTCGGGCTTCTTACTTATACCCTTTTTAATACAAAATACACTTTAAGCTCTTTCGGACGATTTTAATCGTTTTTTTTTACCAAAAACGTGTTTTTATATTTACAGATATTTACGCCTTTTTCATATTTAAAAAATAAAAAGTGTTTAGAAAACTATAAACAATGTTTTGATACCAAATGGCCTCACTTCACTATGCCTAATCAACTTTTAATTTCTTATTTAATGACAAAAAACGGAAACATTTATTTAGTTTAGTACGGATCCCTTCTTTACAGCATTATATATTGATTTAGCTAAAGGGTGGTCACAATCAATCCATCTAGCTGAATTTCGATGCCTAAAATGTAGAGTTCCAGTGCGACTGCAAGTGCAAAGTACTTGATGCCCAGCTTTGTGATGCCGAGGAGGTGGGGGCATGGTGGTTTAGTGGGTAGCAACCTTGCTTTCCACGCGGCCGACCCAGGTTTAAGGCCCAGCAGATTCCTTGAGCAAGGAGCAATTTGGCTCCCAAGAAGCCCTTCCAACAGGCAACGAGTTAGCGATGCCATATAACCGTGGTAGTTGATGCGTCGATAAGCCCCAAAATGTATTGTTATTATGCCGACGAGGTCCAGCTCGCTGTTGATCCTTGGCACGAGTTTGATGTGCAAGACTCGGGTCGGCGCCGCATTGTCGGGTCGCAATAGTCGGGTCGGCGCCGCGCCGAGGGTCGCACACGCTCCCGGCTCTCCTAACCACCTTGCCCACTATCCCGAGTTGTGTTATGGCTGCGAGGACAGAGGACTGAGTGTGTGCCCTGAGTGAACCTGTGTGCAGTGGTGTTTGGTGTGCAAGTTCTTAGACTAAGTGAGAAATCTGAGCGCTTGTGACTGGTGATAGAACCTGCCTGGAGTGATTTCTTTCCACGCGACTGGACTCTCTAATAGTGGACACTACTGTCACCGAAATGTCTGCGCTTCGTGACATCAGGCCCCTGGAGTTGTTGGTCGGCACACTGATTGCACCAACATGACACTCGCGGCGCCGCATTGTGGACACTCCCTTTGATACGCACGGAGTCCGGCCGCCGGCGTCTGTCCTATCGTGGGGTGGCAGTATTAAATCCAGAGTGGGCTTCTGCCGGGTGATCCGCATTTTAAGACCAGTCTTAGGAATTTTATAAAATCTCCGGCATGGTTGGGCTGATGTGATGTGTGTTTTGGTGCTGCGTGATGTGAGAGTGCATAGGTGTTGATTTTATGTCTTTTACGTCATCTTTTATTGTTTTATCATGTCGACGTAGACAAGTGAAAAGCCCTCTTGTGTGGACCTTGTTTGAATATATCTGAATCTGACGCTTCGCCGCTTTTGTGCTGAGACCGTGGACTACAGCGCAAGCTGCCGGCGAGACTCAAGGAGCTCGTCACCTTCATTACCGAGTTCCAATTTGCCTACTGACTCCAGATGAAGATTAGCAACAAGTTGGTAGACAGTCCCAGAAACGTCCTGTTCTAGCTCTCCTTCCCCAGGATACAGCCTTAGAGGGCGCAATTGACTGCCATGCTGACAGTGTGCTCCTCTGATTGGTTCACTCACTCCGAGGAGATCCTGATGATCATGGCATGCTCTGCAGCGAGGAGGAGAGGAGGATCAACTTCCACAAGATCATCTCTATTGGAGGGGAACAGGAGGTGGGGAACACCTCTCTCAGGCTGCGGGCGCTGCCCTACGTCAGCACACAGATGACCACCCTCAAGAAGATGGTTGACTGAGACGGGGCCACCGAGCCTATCATCACCTGCAGCCTGATCAAATCCAAGTTCCCAGGGTTCATGGGGAAGCCCATGGAGGTAGAGAGCACTCCGTCTACCACACGCAGGCCATGGAGCTGGCTCTAGCTGCCACGTCTGTAAAGCAAATGACAGCCGCCAGTTATGTCTCTCGTGCTGAAAGAGGGGTTGTTTTATCGGACGATGGGCCCAGCTCGCGAAACTGATGCCCAGGATCAACAGCAAGCAGGACCTCCTCGGCATCACAAAGTTCGCCATGAAGTAAAAAGAACTTGCAATTAATCGGAAACTCTGTATTTAAGGCCTCGAAATACAGTAAGACTTATTGTGACCATCCTTTGCCTGAATCAATCCCTACTGCTCTAAAAAAGGAGTCCGTATTTACCTGAATAGTGGTTCTCGTTTGTGTCACGAAATAGGTGATTCAGAGCTAACTAGGCATAGAGAAGTGTGATAGTTTGATATTAAGGCACTCTCTGTGGTGTTCTGAATATTGTTTCCTATTTTGCAAATGCGGTAAAAGCCGAAACATCTGCAAATATAAGGAAACATGCACTTGGTGAAAAAGGTTTAAATGCCCCCAAAAACCTAAAGATGCATTTTCAGTCGATAACGGGATAGGTATAAAAGCTTTAACCAGTTTTTGCTTTTGACTATTGTTTAATATACCACAATGGAACTGGAAATCGTGGGGCAAAATCTCACTTCCCAATTTTTCATATATTGGCACAACCACCAACATGCACTAGATATTTTCATACATGACTTCTTACGTGCTTTCCTGCCGTTTTTTCATTTGATAGTTCCGTGTAGCTTTTTTCAATTTCGTAGCAGAAGGCGGCCGATCTCATCACACCTTTTGATGGCGGAGGGACGGCTGTTGCTCGGCATTTGGTGCGGGGTGTGGGCCCAAATTCATTCTTTGTGTTGGGAGCGATATGGGACGGAGTTTTATTGGGTTCAATTCTCGGGGCTCTTTTGGAAACAGTCGGGTAGTAGGTGTGTTGGCCTTTTCCACGAAGCGCTCTCCATCCAGGGACTTGCAGGGGGCGTACTACGGGATTGGAACTTTCCCAGACAAGCTATCGGGGTAGTTTGGGTTTCTTTTTTATATTACAGTTGCTAGTACTTGTATATGGGTTGCGGGGCCCACCACAGGAAAGTGGGGGGGGGGCAGTAGCCCCCTGGTCCCCTGTTTCTATGCCTATGCCGCTCAGAGGCCGCCAAATCATCTTAGAGGCCCCCAAGACCCAAACCATGGCTCAGGAACCCAAATAATCAGCTCATGTGGCCCCAAACCAGTTCATGGTTCTCGAGACCAGCTTATCAAGGGATCCCACATAAGCACAGGGACCCTAGAAGCTTAGCATAGGGAGCCCCAGATTCGCACAGGGGCCCAGATTAGCTTAGGGGCCCGGTTCAGCTCAGAGGTCCCAGGTCGGCTTCTATAGGTCTCAAAACAGCTCAAGAAGCCTGTCCAAGCTCACGGATCCCATCTTAGCTCAGTGACTCTAAGCTCAGGGCCCCAGATTAGCTTTGAAGGCCCAGCTCAGCTCAGGGGCGCCCAGATTGGCTGAAGGGTATCGTCTTAAACCAGCTCAAGGGGCTTCATTCAAGCTCACGGTCCCCAGCTTAGCCCAGAGACCTTAAAAGATTTCAGGGCCCCATGCCAGCTCAGAGGCCCCAGTTAAGCACGGGGGTTACCTGATTAGCCCCAGCTCAGTTTAGGGAGCCCAGTGTGGCTTATATAGGGTCTCAGAACAGCTCAAGAAACCATTTAAGCTCATGGCCCCCAGCTCAGCTGAGGAGCAAGCACAACTGTTCAGCGGGCCCAGACCATTTTAGGAGCCGCCCAGTTGAGCACTGGGTCCCCAGATTAGCTTAGGGCCCAGACTAGCTTTGGGGGCTCAGCTCAGCTCACGGGCCCCCAGGTCGGCTGATATAGGTTCTCAGAACAGCCCAGGGGGCCATTCAAGCTTACAGCCCCCAGGTCAGTAGCTGTAAAGCCTTATAAAGAGTCCCAGACCATCTCAGGGGCCTTCAGTTCAACGCAGGGGCCCTTATTAGCTCATATGATCAGATAAACTTAAGACCCCGGCTTAGCTAAGGGGCCCCTTGTCGGCTTAAATAGGGTTTCGAAACAGTTCAGGGGTCATATTAAAGCTTATGACCCCAAAGCTCAGCTCAGGAGCCCTATTACTGAGCAGGGGCCCCAGATTAGTTTAGGGCCTCTCATGCAGCACAGGGGGCCCAGATTAGCTCAGGGGCCAGTATCAACTTTGCGGTCCCAGCTCAGGGGCCCCCACGGTCGGCGAGTATAGGGGCTTTGACCAGCTCAAGGGACCCCAGATTAGCTCATATAGCATCAGAGGTCAGGTCAGGGGCCCCGAACATCTCAGGGGCCTTAAAATAGACTCATAAGACCTCAGATCAATCAAGGGCACAGGTAAGCTTAAGAGGTTTTCCAGGCAAGCTATCTGGTCAGTTTGGTTTTTTTGTTTGATATTACAGTTACCAATATTTTATCTCCGTTGCGGGAGGCCCACCACAGAAAAGTGGGGGGGGCAGTGACCCCCTGGCCCCCCGGTTCCTACGCCTATGTCCAGCATACAGATGAAACGTTTTAGAAACTCAATCCGTTATCTTTCCCTACGTGGTGTACATTAGTTCGATTAATCTCCAAATCTGCAAACGGGTCCATTTCCATCTTTCCAACTTTTCTTTGGAGCAAGTAGCGCGCTCCATAGTTGCATCAATGTGAATCTACACATTTCCAGGCACGCTACTGGTCATTGCAACACTGGTTAGCACACATCTTTCTCAACATCACTAATATATTTTTGTGATGGAATAACCATGATATCCACATGATCCGCTCCGCTATCTTGCGCATTTAAAACAACTTAGTTTGCTTCTTTAGCTCCAAAAAAAACATTTGATTTGTTGCATTGCTAACAACTATGCTTTAGATATTCATGTCTCCAAGGCTGGAGATTTGTTCTCGATCCAGGAGGGGTTCTGGATGGTTTAACGCTGGCACTGCAGTGCAAGCCCTAGACAAATTCTGTGGGAGGCCAAAAATCCAGGCGGGTCTAGACCCCTCCCGTAACCCCCGGGATGTTCACTCATCGTTGTTGCTCTTGACTAGAACCAAGCCGCGACAGTGCTAACTGTGTTATAGACAGAAGTTCTAGAATTTCCCATGCTTTCGCCCCTTTTATACTGCACTGGACGTTTTACACTGCACCATCTCGTCACAACAAACCAGCGCAGCGGCCGCAATAATTCCCAACTCATTTTGTCAGCTCGTGATTGGCTTTCAATCAGTGGTGAACACAAGGGGGAGAAGGAAGGCTCAAGCAACCCCTCCCGCACCAAAATGTCATTGTGCCTATAGTAAATGCATAGCTAAGAGCTGTTCCGAGGCAATGGTGGGGAAGGCTCGAGACCCCTAACCCCCCTCCCACTCAATGAAGTCCTCAATCCGTCACTGTTCCCTATCCTCTCTATCCACTACACACAATCCATCAAGGGGAAAAGACAAAGCTCTGCTAGTTTAAGAGCGAAATCAGTGCTAATATTTCGATAAGTTTTCAAAACCCCGAAAATTGTCTTTAATAACGCCTTCAGAAAACACCGGAACCATCTTGCATGTTTCCGTTAAAAATATTTGATAATCATTCCAAAAATAAGACAGACACTGAAAAGGTTGGGAAGCATTTCAAGAACTTTGAAAGTTCCTAAAGCTATCGGCATTGCACTAAAAATCTTCAGATTTAATGAAAAACCTCTTAACTGGCAACCCTGAATTCGCAGGCCCCACAATGCCTACCTTCCCTCTAGGTAACACCATGCACCTAACCCACCAAACGGGAGAACAGGACACATCCTTTTCCTCCTTTTCAGCGGCCCACAGATGTCCGCAACGCACAGCGGGCCATTTTTGTCCGCTTCATATTTGACGATGTCTCATGGCAAAGCCTTTCAAGAAAATTTTACTGTTTCTTCACCACCTGACTCCTAGTGGTCTTGGCTTAATGTAAAGCATGCAAACTCTTTTCGGCTTTCCATATGTTATTGCGAGCAACACAATTTGTAAAGCTATCTCACGTTGGCCAAAACCTCGCCAAAATAAGTTCCACCAAAATCGTCCCATAAAAACCTAGGATTTTAGAAATACAGTTTCCAGTTTTTTCACGCACTGAAAAAGACATCCATATCATAAACATGAAGATCACTTCACTGGTACCGATTCTGCAGCCTGTCAAAGTCAGAGGACAAAAATGACCCGCTGGGCGGAAATGGGCTAATGCTCTTGCCATCCTTACCTTGTTATGAATGTCAAAGGAAAAATAAAGTTTAAAATGGAAAATCGATGGTACGGTAATTGGCTCCAGTGTAAATCGATTGTGTGGCGTAGGTGATCAAGATCAACTAACTGTAATCAATATTAATTTGTGCGTACGATGAAAATAGTTATTTTCATGACGACAAAAATTGTAACAAGGAGGGGTATATTTTTGTTCCTAACAATTTAAAGCGATAAACTGTGGTTTTTAGATCTCTAGACTTCAGGGCGGCTCACCCGCGTACCTGAGACAGAGCGACGGGGCCGCGACCCAGCTGTGATCAGCTGGGTCGCAGCCCCGGCTATTTGATCTCCGATCATTTAAAATTTGAAAATCGGTCGAATTTTTTTACTTACAGGCTTTCAAAGTCAAACCTATATTTTGAGATCGCCTCAATCACGTGGTCGAACCAGTTCATTGGAGACCGAGTGGTGATATCCTAACACCATATAAACGAGATTATATGTCAAGGTCACCTCACATGAATATCAAAGTCCAGGTCGAAGGTCATTGGGTCAAGGTCACACAAACATTTTCAAGGTAATTGGCCCTAGCACCTCCGGTCAAATTGCATTACCCAGTATGACGTATATTATTGAACGTCATTGTTAAAGTAAATCAAGGCCAAGGTCAAAGGTCATAATTGAAAGGTCAAGGTCCTGGGTCAAGGCCAATCCTCATTTACCGCCCAACGATTGCAATAGTGCTAGTTAAAATGTTCATTATAGGAAATACACTATACTGTGAAATCATAGGTCAATGACCTTGACCCCAAAACTTCAAGTAAGATACTTTGGGACATTCCCTTTGTAGCCTTTGCTTTGGCTGTGTTCTGATACTCGACCGCTTTACCGCCTATGCCGACACCGGCAGAAGTCTAAAACGCACCAAAGTCCCAACTCACGCTCACGGCTAGAAGCCAGGAGAGCAAAACTTAACTTCCAACTTTCCAGAGCCTCTGAAGTCTGAGGAAGGCTCAGTACGTCGGTGGTTCACCACACCGTTAACGCCTTTCAAAACTGCCCGACCAGTTCAGCGGAGAGCACTTTTCAATAGGGATCATCTGAATAGAGTTGAGAGCTAGGTCTTTACACATAAACCAACAGCACGAATGGGATTAGTCGTATTGCAATTAACTTTGATCAATAAGGTGTGAGAGGAGCATTACTTGAGGTTATTCGAGCTGTTCGAAAATTTTTTTACATTATACCTACTATACTGTACTACTAATGTATACTATGTTTCTACCTTATACGCTTCTAAGTTATCTGAAAGAAAAACAGCTTCCACTCTGCTAGAGAAGTATCTAACAAATTTGTTACAACCCAGTAAGGAATACAACTCAGTATGGAACCTTCTCTATCATACATTAGTACGCTATATGTGAATTATTTGCGGGCCAATGATAAACCTACAGTCACAAGTCTTACACTGATTCAATCATATGGCGTTTTGAGTGTATTTTTTCTAACCCTTCCCTCAGCTGACCTTAGCCGTGAGCCGAGGCAAGCATGGAATCAATCGAAGCCCTCTTACACTCCACACATTTGAAGGATGAAATCCAAAACATTGTAGGGTATCTATGAGCAAAACCATGTTTGATGATATAACATAGGTACAACGGGTTCTGCTTTATTTCAAAGTCATAGAAAGTCACATAAAAGTCGGAGCACTGACCAAATCCAACCAATTGACATTACCTCCCATATGTCGCGCTCAGTTCCATCTCCAGTAGAAGCGTCCTCCCTTTCAGCGTGTCGGTACGGTGTCGTCAAGGCGTACTGTATGACGTAATGGGTGATGGCGCTGTTGCCGTCGTAGGGCGGCTCCCAGGTGATCAGGGCAGACCGGGAGTGGGCGGAGACGACACGGGGTGACACGGGAGCCTCGGGTGTCTCTGCAACGCCGCACACGGCCGCGCCGCCCAGTTATGTGGGCACCGGGTGCTTAAAGGAAATGTGGCACCTCTATAACGTGATTTTAACTGACATCGCCAAGTTGTAAAACATGTCGGAGAACCCGGTACTCAAGATATCATTTGTCTTGAAACTCAAAATTTCCGTGGAATAAAGCTAAACACCTACCTGAAATGTACCCCACATGTACCCAAGCCAGGCGGCCACAGTTGTCAGCTGCTGGTGTGACGACAGAGCTGACGTCATGGTGAGTAATCAGCCAATTGAAGCCCTTGAATCCTATTGAATATGGTAGCAGTTGCCACATCATGACGTCATCCGCAGGTATAGGTTTCTTTTTACCTTAGAGGAGCATTTTAAAGATCAAAATATTGAACTCATTGTACATTTTTCAGAAAAATCATGGACGTTTTCATGATTTTCGGCTAAAAATACCCCTTGTTACGCTAAATTCCTGGATCCGACCAAGGTGCCACATTCCCTTTAATTGGTGACAACCGATCGAATGTGTATATGTGAAGGAAGGAGGCTGATATAGTACATGATCATAACCATACATTTCGTGGTAGAAAGATAGAGATGCTGAATCTGAAGCCCTCCTAAGATTTCATTATTCAGTATCTCTGACGAAATGACACCAACCGAAGAGCTTTATGCGTTGAAGAACTCCACGAGGTGGTAAACCGTGGGCAATGTTACGGTAACCGACGCTCACTTTTAATAAGGGTACGAGGACATCCTTCATGGTTTTCCAGCTCGCCTTATATGAATTGTGGCTACGGTTACTTGTTAAAACTTTCGCAACGAGTTTGAGTGTTGCGTCAGGTTATTACAGGTTCCTTTTCGCTGCAAAATGCTGTTGTTGCTCGTCAAAAAAAAACAGCTTAACCCATATATTCTGAACCTGCCATTTGGATCACAGAGGTTAACCCGTTTCACAAACATGTTTCGCTTGCTCCATGGATTATCTAAGCACCTCTAAACAGCACCGTTACCAAAACCAAAACCTGCATTCTTCACTAAATTATACCTTTCTGAGATCTTACGGATTCTGGACACACAAAAGGTGTTTTAGCCACAGCACTCAAACCGTTGGTCTCACCTGTCACAACCACCTCGCCACGAGGCGCTGTCGTCCCCGTGCTTGTTGGTGGCCATGCAGGTGAAGGTGCCGGCGTCCTCCCGGCCCACCTCGGCCACCTCCAGCAGCGCCGGGTCAGAGGTGGTCACCAGGTGGCCGTGCCGGTACCAGGTCAGCTGCAGCGGCCGGTCACCGGTCGGGTCACAGCGCAGGCGCAGACGTGAGCCGCGCGGCAGCGAGACGTTGCGCTGGTGCTGCTCAAACCGGACCGGGACTGGCAATAGAGGGGCGCTGCGGTCAGTGCCGCGGCGAACACTGACGCTGAACAGCCGAACACCAACAGTACAGAGACGCTGCGGCGAACACTTACGCTAGACAGGCGAACACCAACAGTACAGAGACGCTGCGGCGACACTGACGCTAGACAGGCGAACACCAACAGTACAGAGACGCTGCGGCGAACACTGACGCTAGACAGGCGAACACCAACAGTACAGAGACGCCGCGGCGACCACAGACGCTAGACAGGCGAACACAAACGGTGCAGGGACCCTCTGGTCGGTGGCGTGGCGACCACTGACGCTAGACAGCTGAACAAGGCTAGGATGAATGAAATAACAAAGAATGTGATGCACCGCTAACTGGATAGGGGATATCATGTGCTCAGCGCGGAAATGAAGTGATACTACCAAAAGCACTACGCAGATAAGCACTAAACACTCAGCACCATGATTACAGTACTCTGCAGGGCTCTACAAGGCATAATTTCCACACTGGCCAGACATTCAGCCCTGACCAGAACTACACCTGCTCTGTACACTGCTCCCTCCCCTACTGACCCGTGACGGTGAGCCGGGCACTTCGCTGCAGGGGCACGCCCACGCCGTTGGAGGCACGGCAAGAGTAGCTGCCGGCATCGGAGACGACGACCCCCCGGAGCGTCAGCGTGCCGGCGCCTGCGTCGACGACGATGCGGCCGTCGGCCGAGCTGCGGATGGGCACGGCCGGGCCCTTCCCTGCCGCGCGGGGCAGGCGCAGAGTCAATCGCACGCATACTCCACTGGTCTGAACGTGAACTGGGAACAGGTGGTACGGGTTCCTATTGAAGAAAGCACTAAGACTGGGACAGCTTCTATCATTGGCGGATTCAGGAGCAACTTTTGGAGGGGGCCGGAGAGACTTTTGGAGGGGTCCCAACCTACGTTTTGGGGGCTAAATCGAGAAAAATCGCAAAATCATGGTATTTCTAAAGGAAAACGACTAAAATTTGGTCCTTTTGGGGAAAAAGATACAATTTTAGGTTTTGGAACTTTGGAATAGAGATATTATTTTAGGTTTTGAAGTTATAGAAGGTCTGATTTTAGAGAGCGTGGAGCTTCCGCTTTTAACAATCTTACTCAATTAAAACGAGATTACCCAGAAGTAAAGCTCTAGGTAAGCTCACGCTTAAAAACATACATCACGCGTCCTTAGGCCTTATACAAATCATAGAGAAAACTTATCAGGTCTGCCGAAATGCATTTGCCGTCCCCGACGCTGAACCGTTATGTTCAGCGGACCTTTCTCGGACCGACCACAATCTACAAGATGGACTGTCGTCGGCAGCTGTCAGCTTCGACCCAGGTGCTTCCAGTGGTGACGCACTAAAACACAGTCCTGGCATTGTAACGGTCACTTCCCAGTAGGAGGGAGGTGCACTGAGTCCTGGAGGCTATCGGGTCGACAGCGCGGCGTTGGGACCCCGTCACCCACATACAAGCCCCTGGTCGGCAGCTCTGGTTGGCGTGCCGGGGCTCCTCTTCTGGATATGCCACTCATGAATGGCCAAACGCCTTCAAATGCCTCAAATATGCGGAATATGTGACTTAAAATTCACTTTGAAGAGTGGCTCAGGAGAGGCGCCCTTTTCCTCGGCGTTCTTGATTGAGACCCTCTTCCAGCGTCAGCTGCAAGCTATATGGCCGCATCTCTGATACAATTAGATGCATTGCATTCCGGCAAGGTTTTTGAAACACCCGGCCCTAAAAAACACATTCAGTTGCCGCCGGGATAGGTCTTATGCAGGAGAGACTTCCTTCCTCCGCTATCATGTGACAGCCCTCTTGGTGTTTGGTCCCACATTGCGAAATCCTAGATCCATCACTATCCAGAACTAACGATAGATACGGAAGCATTCTTACCCATGGGACTCATCTTAAGTTCTTTTGTATTATCTTCCTCTTAACTGTATGGACCGACGCAAATGTTCCAAATTATATTGTACATGAGGTGTATTGGCAGTGTTGTCAGAGACAGCCAAACTTTGCCTCCCATCCCATTGTCATAGCCAGTCTGAAGTCTGTTCTCAGTAAAAATTCGTGGCGACGTCCGTGCATACAATCTGAGTTTTTTTTGTTACGAAGGGTTTAGTTTGTGACAATGCTTGAGACATCTGTGGTAAGCATAGCCAACGAGGATTAGAACGGGATCCCTTGCTCTTTTAATTCGAGCCAGCGCATTCAATAAGTTTGCATAAACGTCTCTGCGGCAGTCGAAAGTTGTCCGTAATGAATGAAAATGGTTTGCCGAGAGCACCCATTTATCTTTATTGAAGACGACGAATCAACACAGAAGGTCAGTAAGCAGAAATAAGGCTTGCCCGGTGACTTTTCGCAGAATTTTCCTCTGCTTCAGATTATATCTTCAATTGTATTGATAAAATACCCGATAATATACTTCCACGAAAGGGCGATTACCCTTCACCCTTTGTCGCACAGAAAGCTGTTACTGCAGAGTGGTCATATAATGGAGTGTGGCTGAAAAGGGCATAGGTCGGGTCCATGCCGTGTATTGCCCACCTATTACGGCACAGAACAGTGTCTTTGTCGGCCTCCAGCTTAACAGACGAGAGCACTTAGCGCCGAGTTCCGGTCCCTTTCCGAAAGGAATGATTTCTGAACTGGAGCTGGAGAAGCCCAGACCACGAACAACCGAAGTTTTAAGAGGGCTATATCAATTAAAGATACGCTTGTTTCCATAAATGGATTCTGGCAAACACGATTAGAAAAATATGAAATTTTCCAGAAATTACACAGGATCTTTCCCGGCGTACTTGCATACAACCGTAATCAACGCACATCTGTGACTAAAATAGAAACATACATAAGTAACTGCTTTCATGTTTCCTCTATTTGTAATAAGAGGTTATGGAAATGAGAAAAAGTCTGCCATTAAGTTCTTTACCAAGACTACACATGATCTTCACTTACCACTTTGATTGAGACATTTAAGCTTTTATCAATACAAAATGAGCAATTCGCTACGAATACCACTTGCTGCAACCGATTTCATAACCTCGTAAGCGGCAGTAAATGTAAAAAATTATCAGTGACTTTCTAGCTTCAGAATTTCATCTGGTAAGCCCCATTCCCCAGATTAGGCACCACTCTCTTTTCCATACAATCTCAGATTGCCTGAGGTCAATCATTCCGGTAGAACCCTGGTACTTTTTTCTGCGCTTTTAGCAAAACTCAATCAGCTGAGTAAACTCGAGATAAACTATTCCTCAGCCGACTTTTAATGTTCAATAGTGTTTGAGATGTGCAAACACTTACGACTGCAATTGGAAGTCGGAAGGCGCCTCGTATTGGCGACTTGCGACCAGAGGTTTCAACATCACAAACAAGGAGTCATTATCATCCTCTTCGGCTTGTGCCTTATAACAGCTACTCAGCCCCAGAGTGCGCATTTAGCGACTTATTGGTCCGCTCGCCGGTCACGAGGGTCTCATATAGGTGAAAATAGTGTGTTGCTGCTGGTTTGGGTTATATTTCCCTATAGCCTAGTCACCACGCCAGGGACCTGAAAGGCCACACATAAAAGTGAGTTGAGATTCATTTCTTTTGGATCGTTTAAACTCAACCAATCTAAAGCGGGTGGGGGGGTAGGGTAGTATTTACACCTTCCTGCAGTGACATGAAAAAAATATATTTAACAATTTTTAGGCGTAGCGACGCATCAACTGCCAGGGTCATACAGAATCACCAACCCTTTCCCTCTCGGAAGGGTGTCTCAGGAGCTAGCTTGCCCTTTTTCAGGGAAGTCGTCAGGCCTTGAACCCGGGTCGGCTGCGTGCAAGTCGGCTGAGCTAACCACTCCACTACCATTCCCCCATGAATACTTTTATCAGAACCATTTGTATGCCTATTGTTGGCCAGCCTCACACTCGTGTGCTGACGATGGCCAGGACACTGCTGCTGCGTCGGGAGCGTGGCAGGCACGAAGCCTCCAAATGTTTAGGACTGTGGTCACCCGAGTGTCTGAACCAGCGCGGGAGTCCGCTGCGGTGGCCGTGCCAGCCGGCGTCCGCACCGGCTCGCCAGCTGCCTGACCTGCTGCCGAGGTCCATCTGACTGTGGCGGCCGGCCTGGCAGTCACCGAGCAGTTGAACGTGACGTCCCCGTTCACCGCCACCACCCGGTCGGCGAGGGCGCGCAGCCAGCGCGGCGATACTGCGCACGTCAGGAGCTGCTGTCAGTACCGGACACCGCTACTGCGTCCAGAACATTCCAGCGCTTCACAAGTCTGCTACCGCCGCACTGCAAGGGTTGGATGGTCTATCATAGTCATCATCAGGTTATCAGAGTTTCACGCATTACTACATAATTTTTCTACAAGTATTGAAAGATTTGACACTGGTAAATTAAAAATAGAACGCGATGAGTTATAAATGTCGTAGACTGTACTGGTCAATATATATTTTTTTCTAACGAAGGCAAAAGCCTGCATGCTTAATGAATCATACGCGTTTTATTTTCTTTTCTTTTTCTTTCCATCTTGATCTCTGGGCCGTATCTGTAGACACATGACATCTGTGGCTACTGTCACAACGTCGCTGCTAAAACATCATATACAATTAACTAACACCCACAATGCTTGCACCTCCTTACAGACGAGATTAGCACTACCCTACTGATCTCTCAGGTACTCATGTCCCTCACTGTCACGAATAGTGAGCCCCCAACCCAGCTCAGTCCCTCTCTTCTTATCTTCGCCGCTATACAGGGTAAAATGCCTCGAGTTCTGTCATAACGTTCTCAACGGGTTCATGTCATGATGAGTGGCTGCAATGTTACGGTTGTAATCTTTCGGATTTCTTCGGCGGCAGCATTGGTACTGGCCTCGCTCACTGAGCGTGGCTCTGGCCTCGCCACTGAGCGTGACAATGACCTCGCACACTGGGCGTGGCACTGACCTCGCACACTGAACGTGGCACTGACCTCACACACTGAGCGTGGCACTGACCTCGTACACTGAACGTGGCACTGACCTCACACACTGAACGTGGCACTGACCTCGTACACTGATAATTACAGTGACACTGCCATCGCACACTGAGCGTGACAATGACCTCGCACACTGAAAGCTGCAGTGACACTGGCCCCGCACACAGAGTGCTGCAGTGGTACTGACCTCGCACATGGACCATGTAGCGGCACTGAACTCGCACACTGAGTGCTGCAGTGGTACTGACCTCGCACGCTGCTCATGTAGCGGCACTGAACTCGCACACTGAGTGCTGCAGTGGTACTGACCTTGCACACTGCTCATGTAGCGGCACTGACCTCGCACACTGAGCGTCGCCGAGTGCTGGACGGTGGCCGCTCTGTTGCCGGCGCGACAGGTGTACACTCCGGCGTGCTGTTCCCTCAGGTGGTGGAACACCAGGTTACTGTAGAACCTGCCGCTGACGATTTCCGTCTGCGCCTGGTGGCGCGGCAGCGTCACGTTGTCCTTCAGCCACACGATAGTGATGGGCATGTCGCCGGAAGTGATGAGACAGGAGGCCTGCGCGCGCTTCCCCTCCGCCAGCGAGGAGGGGAAGGAGAAGGGAGAGATGTGCGGCGGCTCTGCAGAGACACGGAGAAGAGTCAGAGACCAGAAAGACTGCGGCGATTACATTCAGGAGGTCGCAGTGAACACAGACGTAGTGTGGCGATATTTCGCTGGGCCACAGCGGTGGCACTCCAATAAATCACTGGCCCTGTCGTGACCGGCGTAACTGTCTAGCAGCATTGTTTAACACCAACCGTTACAGCCGCGGCTTGAGCTTTGTTGCCCTGGCTCCGGAAAATTAACTTTTCTTTCACACTCACCCTTTATTTTCGCTCGGATGTTGTGACACACATTCCAGATGGATAAAAAATTACACGCGTAGTCTCGTTTTAATTAACTGTGTTCGAACAGAGTAATATTATACTTATAATTCCACAAGCCGTCGACAGATTCAAGAACCTATAACGTCATGGCATTGGATATAATCTACGAGGCTGATCCAGGAGGGCAAGGGGGCACGTGTCCCCCCTATCGACCCTCAGCGCCCCTAAAATGGTCACGACGTCCCCTGAAAGGTCGATGGCGTCCCTTAAAATGTCAATCCCCTTCCCCCAGGATGCAAAATTGGAGCCCACCGATAAGGATTTTCTGCCCATAAGCAGAAGATGAACTTCACTTGGGTGTTACCAAACGCGTTGGAAAGTCAGCTTGCTGATGCGCTGCATCGCCTTGAAATACAAGTTCCCTATTGGGTAAGTCTCTTATCCTAAGGAAATCTCGTACACTCACCCACCACTACGACATCGACTACGCCAACGACGCTGCTCCCGTCCCCTCCGGTGGCTTCACACGCGTACTCGCCTGCCGTCAACCCTGCCGAGCACACGGCCACCGGGTCCCAGTACAACGGGGTTTTACCATACACCGACTACTGAGGTTATATGGTCTCCAAACTCCCACCCTGTCATAAAGGTATTGTGAAGATTGGAAAGGCTAATAGAGAGTACCCAACCGGATAATTGAGCCCGGATCAGCAGTGTGGATGTCGAGTGTTCTTCTCCCACGCTGCGGCATCCACACAGCGCCAACAAAACCATCAGACTATTTTTGCTTGTCAGACTTCTCGTTTCTCGTGTCTTGCTAATTAGATATTACTTTATAGAGACTTCCCCAGCTCTCTATTTTTCGCAGGGCTAAAAACACGTGATAGTAAGCATGGACGGATCCAAGCGGCAAGGAGGAACAATTATTTCCGGATCGACCATCAACACCCCCATGCTGAGCCCCGACTACCCCTCAAACGTTCCTGGCACGCTGACACGCTGTTTCCCGACTCCCCCTTCCCCCTCCCCCTTCCCCCATCCAGTAGCGCCCACCGATATGCGATTCGGAGTCCTCCAACACGCCTCTAAACATTGACACAATTTTATTTCAAATGGCACCACCTATCCCAGCACCCCCGGTCAGGAAATCTGGATCCACGCAGGATGACACACTGATACCGAAGTCAGACGCCCGATGGACCGCAACGGTGTACCAAGACTTGAGCCAGATCACCTCGACAGCAGATTTCACGATCATTGCGCAAATCCCGGCAGAGACGCAGGAAAGATCTTCTAATGGGTGAGGGAGGGGAGGAAGATGGGGGGGCGCTAGCACCGGAGAGGGGGAGGGGCTTCACCCCGCAATTCTTTAGAATACAAATTTCAGTTATTACCAGGAGCAAAGGGTAAAAACACATAAATCCAAAAGAGCTGTTGGCTTTAGAGCCAGCCCTTCCACGTCACGAATGTAGAATTACAAGAAATAGTATCAAGGTGAGGGGGAGGGACACGGCCGTCTCAGTCAGAGAATATTGGGAGGAGGAGCAACCAACCCAGACTGTCTCTACAGTTCCTGTGGCTAAGGTGCTTACACTCACAACAATGCTTTGACAACATTTTGATGCTGTGATGCTTGGTTTCTGCAGTTAGCGGTCTGACCTGGCGCGGCCTCTGCCGAGAGGCTGCCGTTGGACAGCGCGCGGTGCGGCGCCGGCGTCACCCTGCGGCCGCGGTGGTGCCAGACGAAGCCGGAGAGCGGGTACCCGGCGACGGGGCAGGGCAGGGTGGCGGCGCTGCCGGCGGCGACCGTCACGGAGCGGCGGGGCAGAGCGGAGGCCGGCCCTGACGCACAGTCAGGGGCAGCGGAGTTAGTATAGATAAACAGCTAAACTGCAATGCTAGAATTTGGGAAGTGGGGGCTAGAGAGGTGCCGCTGCAAAACGACGAACTAACAGACGTCTGCAATTTCGGAATTTAGCGGCACGCCTACTGTTTTTTTATATAAATTTTGTTCAAGTTGTTCCTGGTAAGGCTGCTGGAGTCGGAGTCTCACTAAAGTCATCAAGGGACTTGTCACGGAGAGCCTGATCCCACCACCCGAACGAGCAACTCCCTCAATGGAGGGCTAATTTAGAAGCCAAAGTTTAACGTCCCATGATTTTTTTATGATTTCCCATGAGTTTTGATGATAGAGAGCATCCTCGTCCACCATTATGTCCTACCGTATGTTTTTACTTAGATATTTCTAAATGAAAGTGTCAAAACTGATTTCAGTCACTACCAGTTCTTATTGCTGGGCATTTGTAATGACCTACCGTAGACATTGATCCTTGCCGAGTCATAAGCGTTACCCGCAGAATTTTCTGCGCTACATCGGTAGGTCCCGCCATCTTCCAGACTAACTTGATGGATCGTCAGCTGACTAGTGACGTCACCAGCTCCGGAGGTGCTCGTCTGGGCACGGTGTCTGCCGAGGAAAGAGGCTGTAGGTACTTAGTTAAATCAGTAATAACTTTTATGTTTATTATAATGGAACAACTACATGTATCATCGATTAAAACCATTTCATACTCATTAAAGACTCATATCCCACACACACACACACACACACACGCTGACACGAGCAATCAATTACATATTTCCCAAAACGTAGTATAAATGAGCCCATCCAAGGCTTAATCACCCTAAAAGTACAGAAAACAGATGGATATACAACGTACAGCTTCATTGTCCACACAGACGGTGATACTGCTGAAGCTGATGATTGTGAGCGTGTAAAAACAGGCTATATATATATATATATATATATATATATATATATATATATATATATATATATATATATATATATATATAAGTTACAATGATGTTTAGGCGAATTTCAAAAACTAAATTTATAAAAACATTATATTGCACTACATAAACGCGTTTCGCATTCACTTCATCAGTATGCAGCACAATACAAGTATGAATCGAAACAGTAATATTCAAACATCAACTTTGAATTTCCGCAATCATGTCATGCGAAACAATTCTTCAACAGTCCTTCAGCAAAAAAGGTTTTCCGAATATTAGCACAGAGGCCACAGTATGCACACATTCATACCATAAAAACGCGACTTCAGAATAAAATAGTACCATAATTCTAAGTATTTCAAAACAATTAACTCTGGTATAAGCTTGTAATGAATTTAGCTGTCGGAGTGCTTAAGTTAATGAAACCCATACGTTGTCTGATACAGTTGTTTGATAAAATGAAAGAAAGCTTCTACGATTTTCCTAGCGTTTTTGCTTATATTTTTTTGGCTACAATTTTTGCCCTCCCCAGTTCGGTAAATGTTTACAATCCATGCTATGTACTACTAATGCGTTACTTTCTCTATTATGTATAAAATCTCTCCTATGTTCTGCTAATCTTATTTTCAAACCCCTATGTGTTTCACCATAATATGATTTCGGGCAACCTGTACATGGAACATTGTAGACTATACTATTTTCCTGAGTATTTTCCTGACTTGCAGTAACTACTGAACATATCCCTATTTTTCTCCCTGACCTTTCAATTAGAACTACATTTACTCCTCTAAGTTTTTTATTCAAAGCTTCCGTTTGTGAGGATTGAGGAACAGTGATTACTCTCTGATATTCCTTTTTATTTTTAGTATTTGATTTCTTTCTTATTTGTTTAGCCTTATTTTTGCATGTAATGAGCAGAGCCTTTGGATATCCTAACCTTTCAAAAATTTCAAATATATGGCATATTTCTTCGTTGAGGAACTCTATGCTGCAAATTCTAAAGGCTCTCAAAAAGAATCCTATGACTATACCTGTTTTTGTTTTTTGGCTATGTGCAGATAAGTAGTGAACATAATCCTCCTTGTTAGTTGTTTTTCTGTTGACTTTAAATTTAACCTCCTCATCGTTCCTAACTATTAATACGTCCAAAAATGGCAACTTTCCTTCATTCTCCTCTTCTAGTGTGAACTGAATTTTACTTTCTACGTTATTTAAATCGTTGAGCTTAGATATTAAATTTAGCTCTTGCGGCGCTATGATCAAAACGTCATCACAATATCGTAACCAAGTTACATCAGAGCCTATCACAATCCTGCATCCCTGCATCAGTTTTTTTATTAAACTTTTTAAACTTTTTAAATTAAATTGTATGTCGAAAAAGTACTTTCATGGTGCCACTCTATCATGCTTTACACGCACATGGTTTTCGAAAGGAGAAAAAAACAATTCAACTGAAACAAAAACAATTGGTCGATTTTTAATTGCTGGTTCCGATCGTGTAGCTTATTTTACGCTATCTAGTCAATAAGTTTGCCAACATTTAGAATTTATCTTAAACATGGATTTTTGAAGGAGAAAACAATTAAGAACGGGTTTTATACCAAGTATGATGTCATAATGTAGAAAATAACATTGAAAAACCTAAGAACATCGTGAGTTTAAACTCCAGACTCTTGTAACATTTTGTTCGGATTTAGATGGCATCTACGAAACCTATTTATCTTATATAGCCGCCAGTCCAGGATTATATAGCAATTACAGATTATGATGACGTTCATCGATAAGCATCTTATAGTGGGTGCTATGTATGTAATTTGGTAACGGTCTGCCAATGAGTCAATCATGTACGCTTATCGCAGCCTATAAAGCAAAACTAGACAGTCTCCGGTAGTTTTCGGATAAAACGAGATAACAATTTCAACGATGTGATGCTATTATGACGTCATTATTATTATACGACGTTGGCGCGATGCACAAAATCTGTAGTTTCACCTGCAGGTATTTGAGAGTAAACAGCTATGCACCTGAATAGGTATGTATGCATTTTCACTATCAAAAAGAAATACCTTGCTAGCTGGGGGAAAGAAAAGCAAATATTAAGACGTCATAAAATTGGGTTTTCTCACACAGCTGAGTCACAGAATGCCTTTGGATATATGCATCACCAGAATGCCTGAAGCCACCTACAGGCCCCAACTCATCCAGGGGAACAGTGAAGCGTGCCGCGTATGAGTCATGACAATGTCTACGCTAGTCGTGTATTTAGTATTTTGAACGATAGTGACGTCATCAGACACATTAAATAACACTTTTATTTGTTTTCACTGGAGTGAAAATACTCATGACCCTCTCGTATGAGTAAAGAAGGGAAACATAATTATGAATTCGGAAATGGATATCTTCTGGGCAAATATACATACATATATATATATATATATATATATATATATATATATATATACATAC
>JAOTON010000954.1:0-36426 GCA_034440635.1 Lepas anatifera | reverse complement strand
ACATATATATTCAATTATCCAAGACATCTCTCTACATGCGCGGATCACGTATATGATTATTTAAAAACACTTTCAGATATGTTCCGATTCCTTAGTTTATTTTACTTTTATCAGGCCAATAAGTATGTCAAAATGTAGGATTTATATAAAAAACAGTGTATTTTTAGGAATAAAAACTAAGACTACATTTTAAACTAAGTACCTATTCCTGATGACACCATAAGAAATTAGCATAGATGTCAAGCCAATTGACCAGGCAATATGTCTATATAAAAAACGTTTAAAAATGTTACAATCTGCTGTCCAAAAATGACAGAAAACATGAAAAGTGAAAAACACACATTTTCGACGTCATTTTGCTCCAATGGGATATGCAGTAAAATATCTGGTGGCTTCTAAGGTATGAAGCAATACTTTCTTTTCAGGCAATGGAAGTTTCGTTTCTCAGCCTATAACGACTAAGGAGAAAGTTCAAAAGCGTAAAGGGGAGGGAGGAGGGACGGGGGGGGTAAAAACTCTCACTCTGTGCCAGGCCGGGGTTAAAAGGTGTTGCTAGCTGACCTATGACAACAGTGGTGTGATACTTGTGGCATTCGAGAGCTAAGCTATAGTTTTATCGTTAGAAACTGAAACCATTCTTAATCTGCACCGTTTCATAGGAATCCTGTGAGCAAGGCTGGAGATTCCTTTTCGATCCAGGGGGTCCTGGATGAGTTAACGCTGGCACGGCAAAACAGGCCTTTTACAAGGCCTATGGAAGACCAGAAACCAGGGGTTCCTGACCCCCAACCCCTATCGGATCTCCATCCGTGCCTGTGAAAGTGTTTATGATAATTCTAGTCTTGCTCAAACGTTTGAAGAAGTATGGTGGAAAAAGCAATAAATGCTCAATGAACTCATGAGGAAACCAATTACCAAAATTTTGAAAGAAATTAAAGTTTAGTTAATGAGTGATTTAGTTACGTAGTTAAATTTAATTATTTGTTCAGACAGGAGGTCTGCCTTTTTCTACCGCTGGTCAGTTACATTAAGACGTTTTAATAGAATAACTAGAGGCTTAGGCTGATTACACATTGGTAAAATTGTGCAGTCGGAAGATGGTGCCTGGCACACCATAAGCGTGTCTCGTCCTTAAGTCTGCGGCACACGAGCGCTGGGTTAACGTTGAGAGCCCAGTCACGTCGGCTCCTAACGTTAGCCTGCGTGGCAGCGAAGTGAGCGCGGCGGCACCCGTAATTCTGTTATCCCAATCGCCATTTGCCGACCTCCCAACCCTGAGGAAATAGCGAAGCGGTAAATCACAGCGATGCGCGGGTGTGAGGGCCCATCTTCCGGTCGAACAAAGCTGAAGCACGATTCCGGGCTGGGGCAGGTCAGTGTTAACCCACCCACGGGCCGTTTCGCAGAACCTCCTGCAACAGCCCCAGTATGCCAGTTCTCTGACCTATTGCCGAGCCGGGGCAGTTTGGTGCCATTTTTGACCCAGCTGAGGCGCGGTCGCGGTGACCCGGCGGCGGTGCAGGTCAAGGTCACCGTGGCGTCCTGGCCCGGCTGCACGGTCTGGTCCACCATCGAGGTCAATAGCCGCGGGCGCCGAGCTGACGAGAATATGAAACGGCTTAACATATGCGATTAGGCCCCACTTAGGCTGATATTGCATTCAGCCTTAATGAATATAAGAAAGTACCACTCAACGATGATTGTCGCCACGCCATTTTTCAACATTTTTAAAGCCCTACCGGCTGGTCTTTGAACAGTGAGCCTGCAGACAAGGGCAGAGTGCTGATACACGCAAGGTGCATATCCTATTCGATTCCTAACTCGATCCCTAAGTAGTTCTTCTAGTTCTACCGTGTATTGACCACAATCACCAAGTTGATTATTTTGTCAATGCGAGTGTCCGTAGTTTATACATCTCAAAAAGAAGAATAAAAATTTACATATGAGGTTGAAAAGTATAAAAGACGGTGGGAGCGCTCCGCAGTCGAACGCGGAGCAGATTTCAGTGTTTACACATGATAGGAAAATTCTTAAAAAATTGAACAGTAAGAGATGGTGGGTGAAAAATTCGTTCCAATAAGCAGTCTTAAACGTGAGGATAAGCTTTTGCACTTGTGCCGTGAAATACCTGTGTGATTAAATGTATATCCTGAATTGTGATTATGCCTTGTACATCTGGTCAGTTTTTGAATGACACAATAAAATGCTTGTTTCATTAAGATTCTTGAAAATAAACTATTGAAAGATATCTCCCTCCCACGTATTCTGGTTTTGGCCACCCCCGCCCTTATAGGGAGAAGGGGGCTGTTGCGACCCTCTCTCGTGACTGGCCTCTAATTAACGTACAGCTTCGTATTAAAACCAGCATGCTGCTCGGGACCTGACGTTATCCAGATTTGTCTAATGATGTGCAATAAAATTACTGTGCCCAATACAACCCGGTAAGAGTCTTTTTGTACATGTTAAAAAAACCTTAGGAGAAGGGGTCGCAACACCCCTTGGAAGGGCAAGGGTCAAGGATTTGGATGTCAGTGGGAAATAGAGAATGGCAGGTAGGATGATGGTTTCTCCGCTGAGAGTGTCAGAAAACGTTGGTTTTGTTATCCTTGGAAAGGGTTAGCCAATCAAGCAGTGTCTCAAAGCATTTTCTGACATGCATGGAAATATTTTCCGAAGACTGATACATTAATTTGGTCTGGAAAACATCATTTCAAAGTAGCTTGTCATTCTTGGCCGAAATCTTTTTCCCCTTGCGTAAGCGCAAGAAATTCGGAATATTTGGAAGGATGAAGGGAATTGTACCTATCTTTAAGCGATGCAATTTCTTTTCAAGCAAGGACCCATGGTCGATGGTTGAAAATTTGACTTTAGAAGGGGAGAGATGGGAGGGGGCATGGCCCCGTTGCTTCCGGTTTTACGACTATGTCCACCTAGATACCCACGAGTATTTCCAGTTGGCAGCTGACCTACCTCCAATCTTGACCTGAGCAGTTCCAATGGCACCGGGTACCTGGCACTGGTACATTCCTCCTGCTGATGGGTCCCAGGAAGAGATCTTCAGAGTCAGCTGACCGGCTGGTTCACTCAGAGGTACTCCATCCCTGACGGAGTATGATGCCTGATGTAACGCGATAATACAGCAACAGCGACCCAACAGATATATTGATTATCAACGTGTTAAAGATCCGCAGATGTATAAGAATAATAATTCAAGCTAGAAATAAGGTTTTGAAAATGATACATGAGAAGAACTTGGGAATTATTTCAACTCCTCGTAGAATTTTCAAAAAAAGTTTCATAGGCTTAAGAACCTTCAGAGCAAGCAATGGGGGATTAGGTGGGGACAGGTGACTTTTCAAATTATTCATATTTCCATTCAACACCATAGGATTAATAATAAATATTATTAATTTTGAGGGCTCTCTTCTCATACCTTTGACCGACTCTTTTGTGCCCTTCACTTTGCTGCCAACTACGAAGCTAGCCGGAGCACACGACTCTTTTTGGATCCACAGATAGAGCACAAGTCCTATTGTGACGTCAGCCGACCACTCGGAGATGAAACATTTAGTGGCAGCGGCAGACGCCCGACTGCGCCGCGGGCCATCAAACGGGGTCACCGGGAGTACCTGGACAAGCGATAACCGAGCACACCTATCGCTGTTTCCCTAATTAGGTCTATTGTTAGCAATGGGAATGTTTGAACTCCGACCTCAATATGACCAGTGTGGGGAAAATGACCGTACTCTTACGGGAAATTATACCACACTGCAATATGCAGGTAACAAAGTAAAAGAAGAAAACCAGAACATCACTGATGCAGCTTATTGATATCTGTTTTGGGGTAATTGCTGCTTATCTGGAGGTAAAATTAGTCGTTTCGGTAGGGTCAGGGCATAAAAGTAGTCCACTAGGTGATTATCAATATGGTAAACAGTTATTTGTGAGATATAAAGAGGCACCAAATTTCAGCGACATAATAACGAGGCCAACTCTGACCCAGGTGATTGGTGCTTCGGGTATCGAAGTGCCATCATTCATATTTACCAAGCGAAACAATATACCTATTCATAGTTGCATTTAGCAAGCTAAACCAAAAACGCTTCGTATGTAGAGACACTACCGGTATTTCTGCATAAGGAAAAATTTCTGCATTGATTTTGACAATCCGATTTGGCAGAAAAATCGATGTCAGCATTGACCGCGTACTTGAGCCAGGTGATTCTCTGGGAGAGGCGCGAAGGCGTGGAGTGGCACGTGAGCTCGGCAGGACGTCCCATCCTCACCAGGAGTCGCGAAGGCTCTATCTCGGCCCTGGCATCGATCGCAATCTGACGTAGATGGAACCAGCGTCACAAATTCATCTGTGCAACCTCCAACCAGGTAATTCAAGTGCACAACCTAAGGCTGCCGACTTCCCGATGCGGTTAACTTCACACGAGAGTATGTATAGAGTCACGAGTAGGGTTTCTCGGGCCTGGGAGTTTCCAGCCTGAGGTTGGAGACTTCCAGACCTAATGGCAAGGTTCACCGCAGTGGCGGTAAGTATACGGTACAACTCAAGCTCATAACCTCAGTTTTAGGGTACAAATCTACAGCAACGGGACATGGGAGTGCACATTCATTTATTACCCTCCTTGCATAGGATATCATGCCCATTACCCGAGGTCTTTGGAAGGATTCCTTTGATGGGAAGCTTATCACTTTGCCCGCCACACTCCATATGCTACTGACAGCAAAACAAATGAGGAGAAATGCATTACACCCACTCGCGTCGTGCACTGGCAGCCAGCACGGTCCAGACATTTACCTGGAACCCTGAGCGGGCTCAGTCGGGCACATGGCCGCCCACCTTCAGACGACTCTCCAGGCATCAGGCTCAAATACTAATCGTCGCAAACCCTTCAGCTGGTTACGAGCCCTTAGTGGTTTGCAGTGCCTTAGCTGGGTACTGGTCCTCTGAGCTGGTCCTGCGGACCTATGACCTGGTCTGAGGACCCTGTAAGCCAGCGTTAAGCTTATGCGTTGTCTTTATGGTCCCTGAGCTAGTCTGGGGCTCCCTGATTTAATCTAAGAGCCCCCTTAACTGGTCTAGAGGCCCAATGACCTGATGAACCCCTGAGTTGGTATTGGGACACCCTGACTGATATGGCCCAAGCTGGTCTTGGGACCTATGAACTGTTTTCCGAGGCCCGTAAGATGGTTTGGGTCCACTAGGCCAATCTGGAGGCCCCTGAATTGGTCTGAGGAAGAATAAAGTTTGGGGGCAAGTGACTACTGCACAGCTCACTACCATTCCTGCTACCCACAGATGGATGTGTTTGAAAGTGTCCTTAATATCCTGTCAATCCCTGATTTTTCATATGGATCAAAGTGCGTTACTTCAAGTGAATAGCAGAGATAATAGCCATTCTGTAACTAAAAAGGAACAAATTCGGTGGGCTGTCCATTTCAGGGCAGACTATGGCATGCTCATAAAGCCACTAACAACGTCAAACACTTCTGAAAATCGACAGCAAACAACGTCAAGTTCCTCTAAAAATCGGAAGCAGCCGGAGTCAGCCTCTTTGCACGCTTTTAAAATACGTTGGGATAGTAGACTGTTTCACTGTCCATACGCTTAAGCTGGCATCACCGCAACCTCATGTGATTCCATTTCGTGACTTAGCTTTCCAGAGATAACAATGTAAAATATAGATGCTCCCGCTCGCGCTGGCGGAATGACAAACTTATAAGTTATACCTCATCCGCTTCCAAGTAAAAGTCTGTGCAAATATAGCCAAAACAGTTGAAGTGCCCTAAAACTCCAATCATAATCATCACCCTTCCAAATATACCATTATACAAAATGAAATCATTAAAATGCTGTGATTAACTCTTCTGGAGTAGGATGCACACTCGGAAGAGAGCAATGAGAGAGCAGAGAGCTCCTCTTTCTCCCCATCAATTTCTATTTTAAGAAGGATTTCACTTTTATAGCAGATGAAGATTGCCCAATAAAATAGACATCGGGCTGGCGCACCGTTACAGCAGAGTAAACCCCGTGTTATCACAGCAGAAACATAACGGCACGAGATTCGGAACATAACGACGCACCAAAACTGCAAAAGGTTCCAGACCCACGCGAGTTGTCTAAAATCCCAAAATGTGGTGTTCGCAAGACGTATAATCTTTCTGCCTTCCCCAAGAATGTTTAAGCACAGGGTAAGCATAAAAGCACCCAAATACATTTAATATCAAAGCTCTTGGATTCCTGTGCAGGTTACACCGGTGGGAATACATCAGCACGTGCACACTCCTTTGCTTCGTTTAATCTTTGAAGAAAAATAGTACTTCTCTTCTTACATAAGTTAAGCCTTAGACACAGCCAGACGCCCCAAGGTGAGAATCAGTGGAGCAATAAACCAGTTGACGAGCAACCAGTTGACAATAAACCAGTTGCCGCTGCTGACCTGCAGGCGAAACTGATGGGAGACGGCACCCTCAGAGCAGTTGGCCGTGCAGCGGTACAGTCCGGCGTCCTCGGGGAGGTCCGGCGCAGGGTCAGACCGGCTTCCTGCAGCGTCACACGTCCCGAGGGCACCACCACACGCACGGCACCGTCCTCACCCACCGCCGACCAGCTGCCGGGCACACCGGGACTCAGCCCTGCACGCGACAGTCCTCACCCACTGCCGACCAACAGCCGGGCACACCGGGACTCAGCCCTGCACGCGACAGTCCTCACCCACTGCCGACTAACTGCCGGGCATACCGGGACTCAACCCTGCACGCGACAGTCCTCACCCACTGCCGACCAACAGCCGGGCACACCGAGACTCAGCTCTGCACGCCACCGTCCTCACCCACTGCCGACCACACCGGGACTCAGCCCTGCACGCGACAGTCCTCACCCACTGCCGACCAACTGCCGGGCATACCGGAACTCAACCCTGCACGCGACAGTCCTCACCCACTGCCGACCAACAGCGGGCACACCGAGACTCAGCTCTGCACGCCACCGTCCTCACCCACTGCCGACCACACCGGGACTCAGCCCTGCACGCGACAGTCCTCACCCACTGCCGACCAACTGCCGGGCATACCGGGACTCAACCCTGCACGCGACAGTCCTCACCCACTGCCGACCAACAGCCGGGCACACCGAGACTCAGCTCTGCACGCCACCGTCCTCACCCACTGCCGACCACACCGGGACTCAGCCCTGCACGCGACAGTCCTCACCCACTGCCGACCAACTGCCGGGCATACCGGAACTCAACCCTGCACGCGACAGTCCTCACCCACTGCCGACCAACAGCCGGGCACACCGGGACTCAGCCCTGCACCGCAGGAAGACAGGAAGTAGCGGAAACTTCAGACGTCTTCGCCACCACTTTACGGCGTATTTAGGTACGGAACAATGGCCCAGGAGAAGTACCAGGAACAAAGCTGGATCCATCTTAAGTTTCCGTGAAGTCCAGTCGGTTGAACCTTGATAAAACGATGCCTCACTTGTAACCAATTTGCATGAAGCACAACATTAAAAAATAGACTAGATTATAGTCCGATAATGATTAAATCTTTTTTAGTTTTGTAATCTCTGAATAAACTAATTATTCGGATTAATCGTCCGCAATAAATAAAAAAATCTTAAAAATACAGGTTTTTCTCTCATTTGGCTCATTTTGGCTGCAGATATTTCGTTTTTCAAGCGCTTAAGTCCTTCCAAACCTTCATTGGGAGAGTACTGCAAGGCCTCGGGAAACGCACTAACCCCGACGTATTTACTTGACAATTTAATGCATTGAATCGAAATGATGCGGCTACCTGATGAAGCTACTCCCTCTTTACGAAAGCTACTTGCAGAGTTTAATCTCGCCAAAAGCGTCGGTGCATCGCGGCTGGACCAGTCTGGGCCCGGCCGGGTCGGGCATAAATGTTTGTACCAAGTTAGAGGGAGACCTCGCGAACGCTTCGTGTCCGCTCAGTAACCATCATAGAAGAAAGTAGGCTGCTTGGCTCCGATTTATTTATATTATTACTATAGGTTTTTAATCATTTCAACATCCACAAGTGTAACAAGTTAGGCCCGAAATACTGGTCCTGGAATAATTAAGAATGGCACAAACCTGCACCCGGTAGGCTCATACCCGGATCGGTGCATTTCACTCGTTAAAGTTTCAGGTATCTGATATCAGTTCACCGCAAATATATCAGATACAAAAATTCTGTTCGATTATGTTTCTGTTACTCTTTTCTGACAACAAAAGAGCAGCCTTGAAAGGGAATGTGGCACCTTTATAACGTGATTTTAACTGAGATAGCCAAGTTGGAAAGCAAGTCGGAAAACCTGATACCCTATATATCATTTGTCTTGGAACTCGATATTTCCGTAGAAAAAAGCTAAAACCTACCCGAAATGCACCTCTCATGCACCTCTCGCCAGGCGGCCATTGTTGTGAGCTGCTGGTGTGACGACATATGCTGACGTCACGACGAGCATCAGCCAATCGAAGCCCTTGAAGCGTTTCGAGTATGGTAGGGGTTGCCAGATCATCACATCATCCACATGCAGAAATTTATTTCTTTTCCCAGAGGAGTATTTTACAAATCAAAATATTGAGCTTATTGTACATTTTTTTGAGAAATTATGAGTGGTTTCATTATTTTCGGCTAAAAAGTACGCCTAATTACACTAAATTCCAGGATGCGACCAAAAAGCCACATTCCCTTTAACCCCGTGCTTCGGTGGGTTAGTAACTGGCTCGGCGTAGAAGTCTCTATATACAGGCCTCCACAGTCACAGGGAAGGTCACCTCGAGAAAATGTTCTGAACCTGTTTCTCCGAGTCGTTACCTTGGTGTAAGCTTGTTTGCTCCTTGGAAAAAAGCCGATAGAGGCCAGCACCAGACAACATTCTATAACAATTACCTTTCCGTTCCATAAAGTTCATAAGATCTCGGCCCACCACTTCTAATTCTATGCCATTCTGTTTCGTGTTTCGAGTCCCATGCAAATTTCTACCGGCTGACACACGTAGTTGACCTGACAGAGCCGAAATCCACAGTGCGAGGGGAATTTCAGAAGTGTTAGCGTTGGCTAAGACCCAAAAAGGCGGGGCCTGGAGACCACTAACCGGATGAGAGCTGATGGCACCCCCCGTGTCAGACAGTAGAGTTCCACGTCGTCTCCAGCGCTCACGGACACAACCTCAGGCAGGTCCGGCCATAGGCGAGGTGGTGTCACGCCAACAGAATCTGTCGAAGACCACACGTACCGAAGCATGAAAACTCGGATTGCTGATGTATCAACTAGAGCCGTGGTAAAACACGATTTCAAGAAATCGATTTTTCTGATTCAAGGGATTGTCCTATACCTGAAAATGGTCATAGTGTTCGTGCGCTCAACTACGTATTCGTATGCTCCAAATCATCGGAGGGGGAGCCGCATATACATTTTTGAAACTGTGACCGCAATTTCCGTTGCATTGCCTAGCTGAAACTGCTAACGATGCTAGAGCTACTTTTTCGAAATTGCGGAATCGCTATCAACTGCTCTGCTACTCCGCTACCACTACTCTGTCTTCCAACGCACTACTAAAGCGCTACCCAATTTTTCCATTATTCTTTCCAAACGAGTTTGGTGGAAAACTTCTCATTACTTGTGTATTACATACATGGAAGATAAACAGGCTCTTTGTAAGATATGTAAACAAATTCACACAACAAAACACTTATTCAACATCCCTCTGTTTTTCTAACACAAATATTTTTCTCAATCCGCATGTTCTACTTCTTTTGGGTGGCGTGCTCCTTCACAGGCTGTCGGCAGCAGGAACGGCTTTGAATTATTTTGATTCCACTACCCGCTACTCCGCTACTTTTCGGTGATAGAAACTGCTACCGCTACTGCACTGCCATTGGGGAGTCCGAATCTAGCGAACTAATGTAGCAGACCGCCCCGCTCTGAAAATAATAGTAGGTGTACCTGTGATCAGGGGCGTAGCCAAGGGGGGCGGCAGGGACAGCCGCCCCTCCCTGAGGGTCCGAAGGGCCCCCTGAGGACACGAGCCGCGCGAAGCTAGGCTCGCCCGCACTATACTATGTGGCCAAATTTGGCATTTTATACCAGACAGGGCCCTCTTAAGCCCTCTTTGGCACTCTATTCTGTAACAAGGAGGGTCCTTTTTACCCATCAGGGCCCTTTTTGGCGCTGTCGCAGGGGACCTTTTCGGGGCGCCGCCCCTCCCTGCGCGAAATCCTGGCTACGCTCCTGCCTGTGATGCACCATATGAAGAATCCAAGCCCAAAGTGGCTGGCTCTTCATTGGGTGTGCATTGAGCTGCTCCTAAATAAGTCACTAACGGGTAAATTTTTATGTTAGTAGGGTTTGAGGCTATGGGTAGGCCTCCAATTATAAGAACATCGAAATACAGGCGACAAAAACTTTTTTAACATTATTGTTGTTTTTCATTCTATCGAAGACAATCACATAATGTAAAACTGTGTATCTACAAATAACATATACCAATAGACGTAATACCTTTATTATTTCCTTCAGGAAATCCAAAAGACTTATCTGAAGCACTGTTCCCAGTATGCTTATAGCAGACCGTGCTATCTTAAAGGGAATGTGGCACCTTGGTCGAATCCTGGAATTTAGAGTAATTAGGCGTACTTTTAGCCGAACATAATGAAACCACTCATAATTCCTCTGAAAAATGTACAATATGCTCAATATTTTGATTTGTAAAATACTCCTCTAGGAAAATAAATAAATATCTGCATGTGGATGATGTCATGATCTGGCAATCACTACCATACTCAAAACGCTTCAAGGGCTTCGATTGGCTAATGCTCATCGTGACGTCAGGATATGTCGTCACACCAGCAGCTCACAACAATGGCCGCCTGGCGAGAGGTACATGAGAGGTACATTTCGGGTAGGTTTTAGCTTGTTCCTACGGAAATATTGAGTTCCAAGACAAATGATATATAGAGTACCGAGTTTTCCGACTTGCTTTACAACTTGGCTATCTCAGTTACAATCACGTTATAAAGGTGCCACATTCCCTTTAATGCCTGTGCCAGTTCGAGCAGCCCTTACCAGCCAAATGTCAGTATCTCTATACCTGTGGTACCTGAGAGGGTGGAATGCAATATGGAGCAAGGAAGAAGAAAATACATAGCAAATCACCCAAGAGTTCAATGAGTGCACCATTTAAAAACATTTCGGATAGGAGATGCACTAATTCAATGAGACGAGCTAACACAGCCCCGAAAGAATACAAAGGCAAATCAAAACTTTCTCGCTTTAAAATATTTACGACTTCCTGTTTGCGGAGCATCTTTGAAGGAAGTAATGTCTGAGAGAAGCATTGCTGCTGTATTTTTCCCATCCGAGCTCGGTCCGGGATCACCAGCGCTGACGTTATGAGCCGGCGCTGCTGAGGCGTAAGCCCGCGGGATACAATGTGCTGCAGCACAACAGGAAAGAGCAGAAAACGCGCGCACAGCAAAATGGCTGCTGGAGAGAATCTACGTGCGAGCGGCGAGGTGCGCTAACATTCGAAGATTAAGTTTTAGATGTTACGTTGATCCTTCATGCATCAAGATCACATGTAAATCCAGGATTTCTGATGGGAGGGGATACTTAAGTCAGGGGTTTCTTTTGTCAGGGGTGCTTTTGTCAGGGCGTCATTTGGGTGAATGCAGCGCTTTTTGAGCTTTGGGCCAGGGACACCATTTAAGCAGTGCCCATCAGTGGGGCGAAAAATTGAATCGTGGGGGCGCTAATAAGTGGGAGGGTCATTGCCGGGGGAGATATAGATGTGAAGATAAGTTTCTGGGGCCACCGGGCGGTCTCCGGGGCACCAGAGCGCAGTGTGAGGGTGTCGAGTGAGTCGATGAGGGGAGGGTCACGTACCCCCTTGCCTCCTGGATCCACCTAAGATAGAGTTGTCACCTCCACCTGGCGCCGCAAATCTCACTGTTGGCACAGGTTAAGTCTCATTCATGGCAAGATCTACGATACAGACTTGGCATCAAATTTCGTGTTGGGAATCAAAATAAGGAAAAATAGAATCCCTTCTTTCCAGTATCATCAGGAGCGACACAAAATTATCAAACACGGATACAATGTCTAGGGCTTAACAACAATAGGGCCCGACAACCAAATACATCACTTTCAATTTAACTCACATTCAATTCTAAATGTTTATAGTTGCAGCCAAAATTGAATAAAACTCCAAAATATTATCAACAGCACAACACTGAGAGAAAAAAATCACCCCGATATCTAGCGTAATCCGGTGCAATTTTAACACCTCGTTTCAGCGTGCCAGTACTCTAGTTCGTGGAGGATTGGCACTTCATCTAAGAGGTTTCTGCTTCTCGCTACATTGAAGTGAATCTTCCGTAATATGAGCGTACAGTCACTCTGGGGGGAGTAAGGACACTCCCCATTGTGTGCTTAAATATTCCGCTCACTCCGCAAAAAGAGTGTTCAAAATATAGAGTAAAGCCAAAAGGGGGAGTGATGGTGCAAAAACCACCCCCTCTTTTGGAGTAACTTCGATTTACTCTACCATGGAGCATGTTCACTCTTGAAACCAGACAGGGAGGCAAGGTCACGTGACATCAAAACAATTTCATGCCAGCTGATGATTGAACCTCGTATTCCGGAGATACTCAAACGGGACAAGTAAAGAGCGTAAACGTAAAGTAAAGGATGCAGCTCGATGTAATTTTAGCAATGCCAACAGCGGAGACTATTCTGGTTCACTGAATTTTCACCGACGCTTTATAAAAAATTGGACCTTGGAAAAGTAGTATTTGCATAGAAATAATATGCGGAACGGTGGAAAATATATATATTCCGACGGTTTTCTACTATACTCAGCGACGGTGGAACGTCCAAATTTAAGGGGGCACCATGAGCTTTTCAACCCATAGGCGGATGCAGGGGGAAGGGGGGGCACGTGCCCCCCGATCGACTCTCGGCGCCCCCCTGAAAGGTCAATGACGCCCCTCCCCCTAAAATGTCGCTTCCCCAGGATGCGAAAATCGGGGCCCACCGATAGAATTTTGCGCCCATCTGATAGGTTTTGCCGGTCAAAAGTGGCGCCCCCGGGCCGAATGGTGCCCACCCAGGATGGTGCCCCCCTGATCGGCAATCCTGGATCCGTCTATGTTTCAACCCATTTCTTTCCAGTCAACGCCATTGGGTTATTGTTAAAATTTATGAATTAAGGGAGGGCACCGTAACCCGGTGCTCCCCTAACCCCAGTTCCGCCGCCAGTGAACATACTCCCGTCATCTTATAATCGGACAAAAGAAAAAATGTCCGGAGCAGCGACGGATCCAACTTCCAAGGGGGGAGAGTGAATAGAAAATTACCCACCCCTCCCCGCCCCCATTGGCAGACGCAGAGGGGCTTAGGCGGATTCAGGATTTACGATCGGGTGGGGGCGGGGGCACCATCCGGACCAGGGAGTGTCACTTTTGACCGGCAAAACTTATCAGGTGGGCGCAAAATCATATCCGTGGGCACGGATTTTTGCATCAATGGGGGGGGTGGGAAGCGACGTTTCAGGGGATACCATTGGCCTTCCAAGGCAACGTCGTGACCATTTCAGGGGGCGACGAGGGTTGATGGGGGACACCTGCCCTCCTGGATCCGCGTACGGAGGGGGCAGGGGCCATGCCCCCAAATGGCCAAATTTTTACCAATCTTTTATCAATACTACAGTATTTTGTAAATATACATATAGTATTTTGTACATATAGTTTATTTGTACATATTTATGAGTTCTAGTGGTGTTTATGGGCATCCGAAAAGTGCACGGTAATCAGATTCCTCAACATTTCCTGAGGCTACAACTCCCAAAAGTTATGATCTAATCAAGGTCAAAGTTTTCATATTCGGCTTCAGGGCCAATTAGAACCCCGTAAACCCATTTCAAAGAAAATCGACTGGGCACCGTGTAGAACCCGGTCGATTTGTGATGGAATTGCCCTAATTAAGTTTGAATTTTTAAATAAAAAAATAAAAATTAGAAATCAGTTTTCACCCAAGAATGCATGAAATACAGACAGACGCTATAACAAATGCATATTCATTTACTATTACAAAGAAACAACAGAAATCGCGACACAAACAAACCACAGCAAAACCACAGGGAAATTCACACAGTCTTGCGCCTGTTCTCTGGCATCCACATCACCTGAGATCAAACACCTGATCTCCGAGGAGTCTATATCACTCGATGAACCGACGGCACGGGTTTTGCTGGCACTTTTGTTCCGTCCTGTATTCTAAGTATCAGTGCTTGTACAAAGTGACCAATGATTTTGCTCCACGGTGAAAACTTGGAGTTGAACACCGCTGTCGGCGAAGGTAGCCATCTCCATTTTCCCCGCATTGACCGCACGACCCACGTGTTTCAGGCCGGTTTTGTCCTCCACGGTTTTTTGCCTGAGCGACAGCTCACCCAGAAGCAGGGATAGCTGGGGTTATATTTCCCCTGGAAAAAAATAAACGAAAAAAATACATATTTTATATTCAATTCGGTGGTTGGACCAGCTTTATTTAACATAAAACATATGTGCGTGATATTCAGTTGATTCGGAGTTGCATTTAAATTTGAATGTGACTATTTTTGACTATAGTGATTTTCCGTTGCCCGTTTGCTGGCTTATTGTTTGTTTGAACATAAGATTCGTTTTCCAGGGCAGAAGTTTTTGAGAAATATCGAGAAGTTTCGTGCCGGGTATGGATCACGGGAGCCATCCTGTCAATGCCATGGTCCCCCTCCAAAGCAGGCCCGTAACCAGGCAAAAACCTCAGAGGACGTGCAACCAAAGACAGGCACTAGCTGAAAGTCAAGTTTTTTTTAAGTTCAGATTTTGGGAAGTCTCTATGCCTTCGGTACGGGGCACAGGTGCCGGAATATTTTTTAAGCTCGGGGGGGCAAGAGCCGTCGCCGATGGTAGGGTGAAAGGAAATTCAACCTACCACTTAATTTGATAAGTACTGAAAAGGTTCTGAAATCAGCTCAAAGTTGGGAATTGGGGGAGGGGGCACTGCCCCCACAGTTCGACAGTTAGAGGCAGCCACTGCCAATACCACTATGGTTTCTGCGCCCATTCTACATGGGACATGCATGGACATATATGGGACATTCTGCGCCCATGCCCAGGGAAGTGCTCTGAGCTCGCAGAGAGTGATCAGGCGCCGAGTGCACCCACGGGGCTACGGAACTGCTCTAAACCAAACCAGGTTTACATGATGGATAAACTCGTCTGTTCGCAAGAATATATTGAAGCGTTTTTATTCGTTCCTAGCATAAACATTTTAAAAGGGACCAGAGAGGTGTGGCCACGTGTCGTCCAAAGATTTCCTGATCTCATTCCAATTGAGAGGGAACAGGAAATTTTAGGCATCGTTATTCCCTAACATTGGTCCTGAGACGACACCAACATCGATTTATGGATTAACTGAGGGTCTCGGGGGCTGAGCCTGGACTCGTACGGTCTGTCATGGGCCTCTTGATGGCCATCGCCCTCCCAGGTCGAATCCTAGCTATGCCGCTACTTCTTGATGCCCGAAAAAGAGTTTTTTTCTAGGGCTCTCTCACTCTCAGAAGCACTCTCAATTATTTGCTCTCTCCAAAAACTTAACACAACACGGTATTGATCCCGCATTTCCACAGACTAATCACAATGCGATTTTCGTCCACACTAGCAGAATGTACTTAGACTCTGCCAAAAATAAAAGGGGTAGGGGTAGACCATTTTCATATTGCTGCTGGCAAGAGATTTTCCACGCTTGGATACGAAACTTATCGGATTTGAGCTCATCGTTGCCTTCCGCATTGTCTAGTAGTACAATTTTCCGGTTTCATCCCAATTGAGCTGAGATAGGAACTTTTGGAAGAAAAAAGGAGCCCGGATCGCTGACCCCCTCTTTTCTCTGTTTTTGTATGGATGACAATTATACATTGAAATTGAAAACTAACAGGGAAATATATTTAACCTGAAAGCAGTCGCGGTCCAGATCTTACGAGTACAGTAACCGACCCAATTGAGGGGAAAGGGGGCCGCGGCATCCTCACGCCTAATAGGCATCAATCTGGGGGCGAAAAGGCGCCCCCAAAACAACGGTTTACACTAGGTCTTCCAGGCAAAAAAATCCAATCTCCTCTCCCCTAGGATACGACATGTGGCGCCCCTGGGTGAAAAAAAGTCAGCTCCTTTGGGACGAAAAGGTGCATCCTTCGTTTGGCAAAGCGCGCCCTCTGAGGCTCGCTCGCCCTTCACTCTTACCGAAATCCTAGATCCGTCACTTCACGTGTATGAGTATTCGACAGGTGAGGCCATATTGTGCTCGTCAGGAACAATATTCACCTTCATACACCGCATTATTACAGAATTTACAGAAGTTACACAAGAGGATCATGGCTATTTCACAGGAACAGCTTCACTTAAAAACCACTCCACCAACGTCTTCTGCCCTTAACACAGAAAAATAAGACAGCGCTCTTGCCATCAACCGCCCGACTTAACGTTGAAAGGGAAATGGCTAACAGGCTGCATTGAATCTGGTGTAACGTAAACCCCCTGATGACGCCCAGTTCCTTCAGTAAGAGTCTAATTTCTATATTTATCGGTAAAAGTATTTTTCATACACTACCTTGTGGTTCTTGTTTCCAAAAGACGGGTGAATTCACTCCATTTATTGTTACTGCTCCAGCTTTTAGAGAACCAGTACCCTAGTAGAGTAAGCTCACTATTTTTTAAGCCACTTTTCTGTTTTCCCGCCAACATTCACTCCTTTGCTTGTGGTATTAAGCCTCTCTAATGAGGCGTTATGACCAAAAAGGTGTTGGAAAACTACACCGGGAGTGATTTTTTCTCAGTGCACCAAAAAGTTCACAATGACCGCTCAGATTTCACCAAATTTCGCACCTAAGGACCACTATACAAAAGAAATGTTTTGACCCATTTTCAGCTTCCCAAGGTCAAACAGGTCACCAGATAGATCAGGCCATTTTTTAACATGTTAACTGGGGGACATTTGCCCCCCCCAGTCGGCCGAAATGCCCCCTCCCAGTGCCCGGAAATTGGCCCCCAAGTGAAATAGACAGATGACTTAAAATTGACAAAATGCAGACTCGCCTAACAAAAATAAAACAGAACACCACCCGATAATTATAACTTTGTTCTATTTCTGGTCTCAAGTTGGCAATCCACAAAAATTGTGTTAAAAACTTTCCACCCGTGGCTGTCTACTACTCCATCGTGCGAGGACAAATCAAAGCGCGTAGTTACGGCAAATCCCGGCAAAGCAGCCCCAGCATCAACTAATCACAACGCTGGAGAAGAACACTGGCCTACAACCAATCAAACATCCTGTTCTATCCGACCGGAAGCCCACCTCCCAGCCAGTACCGTGACATTGCATGGTGCTCTCATTTCACACGCAGTCAGTTGTCAGCGCTAAGAGCTCGTTCGTGGATTAGACGGGACACGGTGTAGTCAAAGTTAAGACTGGTTTCTGGTGTGGCGGTACAAATTGCTTAACCTTTTTATTTATTATTGTGGTGGTAAGCGTCGCCACCGGAAAAAAGTGAGGGGGCCAGCCAAACCTCAACCTGATGCTGACAGCAAACTTTCCACGTTAGTACCAAAAACTTTCCGAATTTGGGCGCCTCGTTGCCTGCGGCAGCGGCTGGTTGTACAAATTGCCGGTTTACTCCCATTTTGACTAAGATCAGGAACTTGTTGGTCAAAAAGTAGGGGGGTGGGTGGTGTTTGATGATCCAAAAAATGTTTTGGTTATGTGGATAAAATCATTCGATGGCCACGCGGGGTTGTAAGGACACCCCTGGCTTCCTATTAGATGTGTAGTGTGCTAAAAATATTGCGTCAAGTCAATATCAAACTGTTAACAATTTGTTTTAAACAGTGATACAAGTCGCTTTTTTCTGTGGTTTTATGACTACCGCTAGGGGTCGTTTTAGCCTTAAATCTGACTGTTGTGGTGATTATTTAGCTATTTTATTGGAAATAAAATGTTGCCCCTCTTTGGCCCTTTTCTAACTCGATTTAACATTTTCCCTGAAAACCTGGCAGCCATGGACAGCATCTATCATCTCTAGACTTGGAATAACTAAACAATTTAGAAACACTTTTCTTAACACCAGCGGGTCTAAATTTTATTAAACGCCCTCAAAATGGGGTCTTGACGCCTTGAAGACACTATAACGACCTCCACAAGAAATGCGCCCCCCCCCACTGACTTTTCCTTAAAGAATGCCCTGAGATAGATGTCATCAAAGTTTCGAGGTCAACGCAAAATTTGAAGCAGAAATAATTTTTAATCTTAAAACTGGCTGATCGCAAATAATCAAAATGGATATAAATGGAGAGAAGATATAGCAGGCTATGTAAGAAAAAATGACCTTAGGTTAAGTTTTGATCTCGTGACATTGTGATCTTTTTTTTAAATAAGAATTTTCTGAAAAGTCCTATTTTTGATTTCCACTGGGTGGTCCTCAGGGTATAACTTAACCGGTAGTGAGTGATTTTCTTTGTAACTCAGATTAATAACAGGTCACGGAGGTTATCACCGAGGGTAAAACGCTCAATGGAAGTGCCTTTCTTGCGGACACGCTACAACATGGCTAATGTGGATGTCAAATAAAAGTTGATCACTTATCTTCTACATATTTCGCACCATTATTTGTGCCTTGGATATGGAGCGACCCTTGTACTCTGACTAAATGACCTAGCTTGACCCCAAATGTCATTTAAAAGAAAAGTTTGAAAATACGTCGTTACCGATTTCATTTCCAGGCTTGACAGGTTCATGATGCCTCGTATATATTAGCAACATTACTCAAAGCAGGGGCGTGGATTTGTGAAAAATATTGAGGATGCCCAAATTTGAAAGAAATCCAATAACCATCACGCAAAAACAGATAGCTTAATATCATCTTTGTTTTAGCCTTCATACAGGCTTGCTGAAGCGAACAAAAAAAGTTAAAAGTCTTGAAAATGCTCAGCAATTAAATTTAAAGAAATTTTAAACTCTAACTCAACGTTTCATTGGGGTGCCCAGGCACCCCTAAGAGATATAAATCCACACCGCTGACTCGAAGTCGTGCCGACCTTGCGCGGTACTTATTTATTGCCTTATTGGATTTGCACTATGTTCTACGTGGTTTGGTTGGAGCTACGCCTTTTCCAATTATATTCTTGCAACGTACGCCGTATTGGTTACCCAAAATATCAACTTATGAATCGGAAAATATTTAGCAGCAAGACAGTATGTCAATGCTGCTCTAACACTGCTGATAGCTGGAACAGCTTTAGTCGAGGAAATCGTGGCAATCACGCCAAAACAACGTGTCAAGAGCCTCGTCTCCCTTCATGGCCCCTGGGTGCTTGCGGCCGCGGCGAGCCCCGAGCGCGCAGTGCCGGCGGTGTTTGCACTGTAGCTTCATCGTCTGTTGCGGAGGGAGGATGGGTTTCTTACGTGCCACTTCTACTCTGGCCTCCCCTAATCGTGAATCAGGGGGATGTTCCTCCAAAAAATGGGACCTCGACTCAATTTGTTTGCATTCTATCCATGCTATTTTCATGAATCCCCATAAATTTGTTGGTGAAGTGCATCGTCGTTAGTGTTTCATTATCAGTTTAATTCTAAGAATTTGCCTCTCATCCCCCATCATGGCAAGTTCGGGATACGTCCCCCTTCAGTAAAAATCCAACGGCGACGCCCCTGGCTGTGACCGATACCACACAGTAAATTTGTTTCCCTTACACCTTTGATTTAGCACCCAGACACCTAGACAAGGCTTTCATATTAAGATAAGATGATTTTAGGGTGCGTTTTCGTCGAAACTCTGATGAATTCTAGCTGGTGACCTCCTTGACTTTGAGATCTGAAAATCGGCCCAACATTTTATTTTGCATAGAGGACCTTGGGTATGGGTGGTGGATTTGGTTTTCAAATTGGTGAGATTCAAAGCAGTGGTGGTAAACTCGCCTGGACGATATGTCTTAGAATAACCCATATATTACAAATGCGCCAGACTAAAAAGGGATGAGAATTTCCCTGAACTGAGAGTTACCATCGCAAACACTGCCCCTCCCCCCGCCACCCCAACTTCAATATAGTTACAATGCCCCTGCCAATTGGAGTTTGTACACTCTAGTACGCCAGAAGATGAGATTCATTGTATAAATTTCGGCCTTTGCCCTGTTCGTCAAAGTTTTTTAAATTATGAAATCCAAGACGCATTGCTTCCTTAGCGATCGTGTAGAGCACTATGACCAGATAGTGCAACCTGACGTATAGTGCCTGACGATAGCGCAACCTGACAACCAGATAGCGCTACCGTGACGTAATCGACTGTAATAAAAATGGCAATGCATGATCAATGCTCCTTAGCGACAGGAGGTTATTGCTTTTCACTGATCTTTACAAGCCTAATCTCTCCTGAAACCATAAGCGTTGGAAAGGGGGAGTGGCAGGGAAGCCTGCCACACTTTTTGGCCGAAAATTTCCTGATCTCAGCCAAAATGGGAGAAAACTGGATATTTTATAACCAGCCGCTGCGGAAGGCAACGAGGAGCCCAAACTCGAAGAGTTTTTTATTCTAACGTGTAAAGTTTGTTTTCAGCATCAGGTTGAAGTTTGGCTGGCCCTCTCACTTTTTTTGCCGGTGGCGACGCTTATGCCTGAAACAGTCATATTTCGCTCGTCGCAAAACCTCGCTTGCGGAAAACTACCATTTCCTGAGTGTAAATACTGGTTTGTTTGATCGACATTGCTGAAATGACGCCCGACAATACGCTCTGCTTATTGGCCGCCTCGAAGTTGTCTCTAACAATGCCGGTGAGTTGGATTGTCTTCTGCACCCCTGATTATCCCGATACGCACTGTCCATCGGTTTGAGCACTGACCCAATCCACCAAGCTATCACTTTTTCATCGACATGTTCACGATCCCCTGTGCCTACTTGTATTGTTTCGTCGAATGTCCACTTATCATCGACGTGCGACACAGAAATGTCAATTTTTTCTATTTCAATCACATGATTTTAGATTGGGTTGTTTAGTTTTCCAACATGGTCGCCCACTAGTATAAAGGGCAGTGATGACTGACAGGAGTTGAACTACCCGATGTAGAGAATCCCCCGCACATACAACTACTCGATGTAGAAAACGTCATCACGTATAACACAGTACTGAGTTGTCATCGAGATGACATACTCACTGCCACATATTTGCGTATGGTTAATCGTTTTAGTGGGCGATTTGTCCTATGTGGTACCACAATACGCACCGAATTCAGCTTCCAGCGATGTGAACAAGAGGCTGCAAAATGGTACTGGGCGTGGGCCTGCCTTGTCTGTCCCTTCTACAAGACAAGAATCTACGGAGAGTCAAGCGTACGCTGCAACTAGAAGAGGCCACCAGCTTGATCAAGCCACTCACAACTCCTCAGCCAGGTCAGCTGTCACACAGCAGTTTCTGTTTGACTTCGGAAACGGGGGCAACGATGATGAACCATCGCTGTATGTGGCGCACCACCTTTCCAGGCATGGTATCATGGCGCCGGGTGAACTGCGTCTGACCATCTGTGGCAGCGTGGGCGACCTCTCTGAAGCCCTCTCCACTTGGTCTCACTCACTCCGTCTGCGGACCTGCACGGACTGCAGTAGGATGTTCCCAAGAGACCTGCTCCGTGCCGTGGAGACCTCCGTGCATGTTCTTCTTAGGGGTGTAGGGTGTAAGTTTGCACCCGCCGCCAGGTCGCTCATACACTGGGCAAAAAAACCCGGCTATGCTTTTAGGAAAAGGATGGAATTGCAAAGCCACGCTGGGCCAGCGAATCTTCGAGCGTGTGCCAGACGTTGTGTGTCTGGACGAGGGCACTAACAACCTTCGGAGGGTTATCTATGGACGCGCTGGCGTATTCACGCTTGGAACATGGGATGGTGATGAGGTTACATTGCTGGATCGCCGAACGTCACAGCACAATGACTCGTTTTTTGGCTTTGTTACGGATGGAACGGAGCTCCGTGTGGCGTACGCCAAACCCGCCGGAAATCAGACTGTGTGTGTACGCTCTCGTGATAACTCAACTATATGTGATCGAGTGATATTCGAATCTCCTATCACTACATTCTCTACCAGCTTGGTTGAATACACCGAGGCGGCCTACTACAGGGCAGTAAACGTAACTCCGATTTACTTGGACGCTGGGTATTATAAGCCATCTCCTCGGGTTATGAATATGACTTACTTCTTCGTGACAGTGCGCCAAGCTCTGCAGATGTTTATGGACGGCAATGCAGATATTATTTGGCCATTCGGGTTTTTCCCATATCCCATTATGCGCATGCCTGTGACCCTGATGGATACCCGGTCCCTCCAAAGCATCTATTTTCTCACCGTGAAACGATTCCGCTCCGATAGCACTTCGCTAGTGCGTCTCTTCTCATGGCGCGTGTGGCTAGGGGTACTTGTGGCGCTTCCTCTCTTTGGTCTCATCATGTCATCAATGATGCAAGGTGTGCCGTTCGCCCACGGGTTCACGGAGAGTTTTGCGCTGTTGCTGGGTCAGAGCACTCCGGCGTTCGGAAAGGTGCGCCTTTCTTATCGGGTTTTCGTAGGCCTCTGGGTCATCATGAGCCTGGTTTTGACTACGGCGTATCTCAGCGATTTGATCGGTGTTCTGACCATGCCGGAAATATCCTTCCCGCGCTCACCACGTGAACTCGTGGAGCAGGATTATCGGATTAGTGTGCCATTCACAAACTATAGGAGGCTGTTCAGCGGCAGCAGAAATAGGTACGTCGCCGAACTAGCAAAAACGTTTGAGTTGCGCGATTTTAAGGACACCATACTAAATATGGTGGACCAACGGCTGGCTATCAGCCGAGATAGACGAGGTCTCTTTGGTAGCGCTCTTACACTAATGAATCAGTCGGACGGTGCCATTACCATGGAAGACTTGAACATTGGCGAAGAGGGGCTGATACAGTTTCTCGCTGGACGAATCTTCTCCAAGAATCACCCGTTGATCAGTTCTTACAGCTTATGGACAAGCCGACTGTCAACATGTGCCATTGCGAATACTTATATGGCTCTTCGGCAGGCTAACGAAATCGGTTTGAGTATGAAGCGCAGCGCCTGTCGGCGTCGCTCTGCCGGCTGTGGCAGCCGCTTCGACATCAAGCCTCTGGGGCTGGATCATATCACTGGCCCACTCCTGCTCCTACTCCTTGGCCACGGCCTGGCAGCCATACTACTTGTTAGTGAAATGGTGTACCACGGCAGGAAGATCAGACAGACGACACTCGGCAAACGTGCTGCAGCTGAAAGAAGCAATACCATAGACCCGAAAACTAGCCCTAGGTAAGGTCACTACAAACGGCCAGTTGCTCTGATTTTGACGCCACTATCTTCAGCCAATTACATCAGTAATCGAGACATCCTTCTGCTCGTGAACAGGGAAAATAAACAGTTTTTAAGAACAAATAGAAAGTTGATGTAGAAATTTGACAGTGCTAAACAAGGACAGGATATAAATATATGTCACAGCCACGAAGGCTTGGAGATTACTTTACGTAAGATTTGCCCATTTAACGAATATTATCGCCAAGGAGATGTCAAGCAGCGATATGACAGTAATGTGGCTGCAATAGCCAAGACCTTTCCGGAGGATGCATAGCTAACATAAGAGGCACATATTTTTAATTAATGGGACCACTGTTCTATTAAGAGGACCGATTCTGCAAAAAAATGAATGCCAGATTATAACAAAGCTGTTCACGCGATCGAAAAACAGGTGGCACGCTATCGCTATTCGGCGTTCGAGAATTTGGTGGTACGCGATCAGGGAATATTTATGTAATTTGTAATTCTGCAATTTTATATTCGCCATCGGCAATCGGTAGGGCAATTTTGCTTCCAGGCAATAAAGCATTAGCCCATGGACTATTTAACCTGACACCGACTAGGGTTCTGAGAAATATAAGGGGAATCTGAAACGGGGTAGAGGGGGAGTGGCGTTTCAACGCCACTGCTTGCGCTCAGCTTCTAGGGATTATGCTTTTTCGGCAATAATTTCTAAAAAAATCATACCGGGCCGATTTTTCAGACGCCACTTCTAAAAACACCAGTCGTTGCAGCAATTCCAATGATGTAGGTAAATATCACCATAGGCTTATGAACAAGGGCATGGGGCAATGCCTCCCGATGCTTAGGCTATTAACCATCAACACTCGTACTGAAGGGCATCTCTGAGGTTCCCCACCTGTTTTTTTCACGGTGGTCGGAGAACCTCTCGTAGCGTAAACAGGATGCTCGGCCACATTTGAGAGAATTTATAAAGTACGGTGATTGGTGAAAAATTCGGAAATCGGTAAAAAAACAGGCTTTCAAAGTCAGAGCTTCATTTTGAGACGGTCACAATATCTCAGTCGACTATTTTGCTTGCATTTTATACCGAGTGGTGACGTCATTGTGCCATATAAACGGGATGATATATCAAGGTCACCTCACATGAAAATTAAAGTTAAAGGTCACGGCTAAAGGTCATATCAGCATTTTCAATGTCATTTGCCGCACTGCATCCAGTCAAATGGTGTTACCCAGTCTGAAGTAAATCATCGATCATTCCAGAAAAAAGATATTCCAGGTGGGTTCAAAATCACCCCTTATGTTTCCATCAAATTTCTATAGCCAAGACCCTGCATACAAAATAAAAAATTGGGCCATTTTGACGTCGAAAGGTCAAAGAGGTCCGAGATAAAGGGCATCACAATTTTGACCTCAACCCAAACCTTGACACATAATAGTTCTGTATTTTAAAAATGGTTGGTCTAAATTAATTAAAATCAATATCACTGGATAGAAGATAAAACTTTGAAAAATATGAAAAATTAGAACTTTGACCTGCGACCAGGTTTTGACCTTGTGTTCTCGTGACCTTTTCTTTGGGCCAAGATATTTTTGAAAAGTCCTGTTTTCAATTTTTCACGGGGTGGCCTTCAGGGTATAAGCTAACCAGTGGTGGGTGATTTTCTTCGTAACTAATTAACAGGTCACAGAGGTCATCACCTATCGCAAAACAATAATTGGAAGTAGCTTTTGCGCGGATACTCTACAATATAGCTGATATCGATGTTAAATGAAGGCTGATCGTTTACCTACACAGATTTTGTACCATTATTTGTGCCTTGGATCTGAATCAGCCCTTGCAACGTGACTATGTGATCTAGTGTGACCTGTAACGTCATGTAAAAAGTTCCCAAATACGTCGCTACTGATTTCTTTTAAGACTTGTCAGGTTCATGATGCTTTGGATATGTAGGGAGCATTACGAATTTATACCGACCTCGAGTGACCTTAATTCAAGACTTAGCGACCTGTGCTTGTTTATTACACCGTAGCATGGCCGAGACACCTACCAGTTGAAAGTTCATTTGACCGCCAGTTTGTTCGTATCAAATAGTTAACACGTGGCAACAGCCTTGTGGATGAGACGTAACATTTCTTGTGGCATAATTGGTCTTGAGTTGCATGCGTTGCCGCAGTAAATAGGTAATGATAAACGATATAAAAGACAAAATCAAAACAAAACAAAAAACAGTTTGTTCATCACCTGATACGATATCAGACGTCAAAATTGTTACAAAAACAGTGTCGGTGACCGTCTGTTTCGGGTGCGAGTGGACTGTATTTGTGTTCTAGGACGGCACACACGACACTTTGAAGACCAGTCTGACCAACAGCGCGGCGGGAAAAATGACTCGGCCTCTTTCCGAACTATAACTCGGGTTCACGAAAGGCTCACGCCATACACGCAGGCACAGCGCGAGCAAGGATGGTGAAAAACCCAGTGCGCATAAACGTAGTAGCACTAGGGTCCGGATAAAAGGATACCCAGTGGCCAAATGCAGCAGCACTGGGAGAAACGCGAGAGGGTTACCAGCGCCACGAATGCAGCAGCACTGGAGGAGGAATGATAGGATGCCCAGTGCGCAAATGCAGCAGCACTGGGAGAAAAGTGACAGGGGCTACCAGAGCCACAAATGCAGCAGCACTGGGGGAGGAATAACAGGAAGCCCACAGATGTATGGTTTGAGCGGAAAGGACTCAGGCGATTGGATTTGCTGCTAGCCTAGCAGCCACGGACATACCCCAGATGAGGCTAGTACCAGCAAATTTGGTTCCAAAGCCGCTGATACAGCTCAGCTGAGATTGTTGAAAAGGTACCGCTCACGCGGTGACTAACCACGGCCGAAGAGGCGAGCTTAATTCCCCAACCGCGCCGCGGCACCAAAGACACAACTAAATTCCAACCGCCGGCTGCTTAATCCCTGAGCGAGGGGGGGCGAGAGCACTGGTTTCGCCAAACCTGACCACCGGCTGAGGTGTCGAGAATTGGCGCGTACAGGTGTGAAGAGGCTGATGGATGTCTAACTGGTATCCCTCGGTGGTGCTGGCTCCGTTCTTTTCGGAGGTTTCCGCGCTCCTTCTGTCACTACACTGTATAGTCACTTTCACGGTGTTCTGAGTGTATTGCCTCTGAGCGCACGAGCTGCGTCTGCCCGCTGGTCGTCTCTAAAAAAATGCGTACCCACGCCGAGCGGTCGAGAGAGAGAACCAGCGGGCACCACAGCTCAGAGCAGACTGATGCTGCCGGGGGCATGCCTCACAGAGGACCTCTCCTTGCCCTCCGGCAACATCTCCCAAAACACAATAGCCTTCCGGCTCGTCGCCGGCCGGTCGGTCACACATACATCATGCTGACACACGCACAATCAGTTTCAGCGCTGGCGGGCCACAGACCAGCTACCCCAACAAAGCACAGCATTCCAAAGTCGATTGCTAATGTCGAAGGGTTGGATGCCCCCACCCAGGCCGCAAATACAGGTGCTCGCTCCGCTGCCGCCGCCGTCACATCCGTCACCCAGCTCTGACGGCACTCTGTCTGCCGCCCATTGTTGCTGGAGTTCCGGCCAGGTCCTAACCACATTCCTCGCGGCCCCGTGGCTGTACTGCGGTATCCACGGGGAGCCGAGGCAAACATGTGGCAGAGCGGTGCCGTTACCTGGCCGGGAAAACACAGCGGGGGACAGAGGGGGGGTGCACACACTGGCGACGCTTCACTTCAGCACAGTCGGAAGGGCGGGGTCCTCACGGGCCATTTCTAATTCGGCATACACGCCACGGCAGGGGCGACGGATTTCAACCGGTGCCGCCATCAGCGTGGGTGGCCCGGTTGTCATGGTAACAGCGGCTCTGACTGCTCAGAGCCTGAGAACCCCGGTACAGCGCGCACCCCTTCCTCCGCAACAATGGGGCTAACGCGTCCGCCGGACAGCACCAGCAGCCACTGGAAGGCTGACCGGCCGGACACGGCGGCGGAGACGAGCTGATAAGGGCCAAAATGATTGCATGCATGAGATTTGTCGGTGACAAACAGATTGTTCGAACACAGTGCTCGTCAGAGGATGACGTAGGGTACGCAGCAGCTGTTGGTATGTCCAGCAAAACGATGTGGTGAGATGTTTAGTGCCTTTTACCATTCTGATAGCACGGAATCGTTTTTTTCTAGCTTCTTGGCTGCAGTGGCTTTAGCAGCATTCGTCACAAAAAAACTTAATCCCGTTAGCCCTGAGGCCCATTTGTGGGTAGGCCAAAAATCAATACCAAATATTTGTTCATTCACTGCTGTTTAAGGCCCACGCGGTACACGACAAACTTCACAGAGCCACTGATACCATGATTTTGCCTTTTTTAATGTGAAGTGGTGAAAGAGTAGCACTCAAGCATAATGCCATAACCCGGTTGATGGTGAAATATGAAAACATTGCACCGGTTTTCATTCTGTCCGACGCAACCATCTGAGAAGTAACATAGTTTTTGGATGCCCAGATAAGAGTTTCTGATGTGTGGAATTGGTATAGACGGAAATGTTGCGACTGCTGCTGTATTGTGCAGGAGAAAATCAGAAGTAAAGCAAAAGCTTTGGAGGTTCTTACGAGTGTAAAGAATGAACGGGTGTAGGGTGCACTGACGGTTGTCCAAACCAAAACTCTGCGTTGAATCTTGTACAAAAAGTGATAAGTTTTCTGAAAATCACGTGCCACCATTTCACTTATTTTTCTGGCGCCACGTCGGGGCTGTTTTCGAGACATGTACAGAAATATTGTGTCTGGTTGAGTCAAAGCCACGGGCGTCGCCTTCTAACTTTTACTGGGGGGGGCGTATCTGGGATTGGCGATGACGAAGGGGCTGCTAAGCAGATTCTGAGAATTATAGCTTCTTATGAAGCACTAACGACGATGCATTTCACCAACACATTTATGTAGAATGATTCATGCAGGTAACAGGGAGAGAAAGCAAACGAATTAAGTCAAGGTCCGATTTGTTTTGTGGGGACGTCCCCCTGATTCACGAGAAGGGGGAGGAGAAACAGCACGTGAAAAACCCATCTTTCCATCGCAACAGACGATGAAGCCACAGTGCGAACACCACCGGAACTGCGCGGTGGGGGCTCGCCGCGGCCGCAAGCACCCAGGGGCCATAAAGAGAAACGAGGCCGTTGACACGTTGTTTTCGCGTGTCATGATTTCCTCGACTACAGCTGTTCCAGTTATCAGTAGTGTTAGAGCAGCATGTAACTACTGCCTTGGTGGTAAATAATTTCCTGTTTATAAGTTGAAATTTGAGATAACCATACGGCGTGCGTTGCAAGACTAAAAAGAAATAGCGTAGCTGTGACCAAATCACGCAGAACATGGCACATATTAAATAAGAAGTTCTCGGAAGGCCTCCTGAAGATAGGGTGCCATAAACCGCAGAGTGTTGTGGGAATGACCTAGGACCCTAAAAGATGATACAGATGACAGTAAAAGCGCTAAAGACTGGCAGCCTAAAACCCCAAAAGTCCAGAAACTAAAACGTCTAAACCTAAAAGCCCAAAAGGCTACGTCAAGGTAAAGATAAGAAGAAAAAAGCGTGGGATGAGGTAAATACAACGTTTCGGTCTTGGACCGTCGTCAGGCGAGGGGTGAAAGATGGAGGTGGCTAGAGGCCTGAGGTAACCTTTTTCCAAATACCGAGTGACTGGAGGCCTAAGGTAAACTTTTGGTCGAAACAAAAAGTGTCGGCAGTCCCAATACCCTCTTGCCGAAGGTGAAATGGAACAGTGTGTATGGTGTGTTATGTCTGAGCATGCGTCTGAAAAAATGTCCCCGTATGTCGAATTTACCGCAAGAGTGGCCAGGAAGATGTTTGCGTGTTGAGAGTAGGTCTGTAGCGCCGAATGAGGAATGATTCTGCGATTTTTCTGTTTGGGCCATCACTGGCGTATTTTAGAATTTTGATGCTCAAGTTGTCTGCTGTCAGCTCATCATTCGGATGCATGGTTAATCTGTGTTGGCCGAAAGGTGTTTCCTGCCTCTTATTTCTAGCATCACCTAAGTGTTCATTAAATCTTAGTCTAACGGCCCTCTGGCTCTCACCGATATAAAATGACCTGCCTGGTTCGCAACTAATCTATCCTATAAATTACATTTTTGGCATGACATTTCCCACGCCTGTCATGCAGGTATCCATGGGAAATGTCATGCCAAAAATGTAATTTATAGGATAGATTGTAAGCTTTATGAACCAGGCAGGTCATTTTATATCGGTGAGAGCCAGAGGGCCGTTAGACTAAGATTTAATGAACACTTAGGTGAGGCTAGAAATAAGAGGCAGGAAACACCTTTCGGCCAACACAGATTAACCATGCATCCGAATGATGAGCTGACAGCAGACAACTTGAGCATCAAAATTCTAAAAATACGCCAGTGATGGCCCAAACAGAAAAATCGCAGAATCATTCCTCATTCGGCGCTACAGACCTACTCTCAACACGCAAACATCTTCCTGGCCACTCTTGCGGTAAATTCGACATACGGGGACATTTTTCAGACGCATGCTCAGACATAACACACCATACACACTGTTCCATTTCACCTTCGGCAAGAGGGTATTGGGACTGCTGACACTTTTGTTTCGACCAAAAGTTTACCTTAGGCCTCCAGTCACTCGGTATTTGGAAAAAGGTTACCTCAGGCCTCTAGCCACCTCCATCTTTCACCCCTCGCCTGACGACGGTCCAAGACCGAAACGTTGTATTTACCTCATCCCACGCTTTTTTCTTCTTATCTTTACCTTGACGTAGCCTTTTGGGCTTTTTTAGGGTTTAGACGTTTTAGTTTCTGGACTTTGGGGTTTTAGGCTGCCAGTCTTTTAGCGCTTTTACTGTCATCTGTATCATCTTTTTAGGGTCCTAGGTCATTCCCACAACACTCTGCGATATTAAATAAGATAGTACATAATTATCACGCAAGGTCGGTATGACTTCAAGTATTGCACCCAACATATCCGAAGCGCCATCAACTGTCAAGCCACCAAATGAAATCCGTAACGATGTACGTATTTGCGTACTTGTCTTTTTACTGAAATTTAATGTCAAGCTGGGTCATTGAGTCAGGTTGCAAGGGTCATTTCCGATCCGAGGCACAAATAATGGTAAATATTATTGAGTAACTAAGCGATCAGCTTTAATTTGACCTCCGCATCAGCCATGTGGTTGAGTATCCGAACGAAAGGTACTTCAAATGAGCGTTTTACCCTGGGTGATGACATCTGTGACCTGTTGCTAAGTCTGAGTTACAAAAAATTCACCAATCACTGGCTAGTGTATACGCTGAGCTGGTTAGCTCTTACCCTGCTTAGCGTACCCTTATACACACCGCAAAAATTAAAAAGTATTTAAAAAGAATAACTTAAAGAATATTTCACATACCCACGAGGTCGGGGATGAGGTGGCTTAGTGGATAGCACCCTTATCTTCTAAGCCACCGGTCCCTGGTTCAAATCCCGGCGGAGCCTCTGAATAAGTCGATCTGATCCCCAAAATCCCTTCCAACAGGGTGAGAGTTGGCGACGCAGTATGACCCTGGCAGTTGGTGCGTCGTTAAACCTCAACAATTATTATTATACCCACGAGGTCAAAACCTAACTTACGCTCAAATGTTTCATTTTATGTGACCTGTTGCATTGTCTATCCAGTGATATCAATTTTAATAAATTTCGACGAACCACTCTTAAATCTGCGCCCCGGTGGGCCTCCGAGCCACGCTGCTGGATAGCTCCTACAAATTCATCACGAACTATATCAGTCACTTTGTTGTTCAGATCAACATTGAGGTCATTACAGGTCAAAGAAGTTAACATTGTAGAGAGGAGTTTCTGGGCGCTAACGTCTGATAGAGTTCAGTTAGAAGCGATTATTAGGCACAATTCGCCTCCTCCCGCTACGGCGGATTCAATTATGTGTTACATGACTGTACTAGGTCAAAACATAAAATGACCTAACCTGAGGTTAGATCAAGGTCACTATCTGATCTAGCATAGTTAGCGTACATATCAATCGACTTGTAATAACAGTCAAAATGTAATGGTATCAAAACAAATGCTTTATTGTTATTCCTGCAAAGTTATTGACCCGAGTCTGAAAGCCTGCTTAAGTAGCCCAGATTACCTCTAAGAGGTCACAGGTAAAAAATTGCAGCAAAAACCTGGAAAGGGGCCCAAGATACTACGATTTTGAGAATATGAAGGTATTCTTAGCTGAATGTACACAAATACAGCCCCATTCCTGTTTTCCCCATGCATTTCCAATGGAGAGCCCATGGTCTGTATCTGACCCTAGGTCATCGATATAAGAAGTACCGGAGTATATTTTTAGCACTTGGTGAGACCATTATGTGGTATGAGTTCCATAAGTTCTCTGAAGCCCTGCTGTAGATAGGGTGCCTCAAATCGCAGGGTGTTGTGGGAATGGCTAAGGACCCTAAAAAGATGATTAAATAGAAGACAATAAAAGCTCTAAAATACTTTAAGCCCACCCGTCGGCGAAAAAGAGCAAACAAGCTAAAATCTGAAATCATAGGACAGAAGCAGCCAAAACATCCAAAGTCCAGAAACTAAAACGGCTAAACCCTAAAAAGCCAAAAAGGCTAAGACAAGGTAAATATAAAGAAATAAACATGTCATGAGGTAAACGCAATGTTTCGGTCCTTGGCTGTCGTCAGGCGAGGAGTGCCAGGTGACTTTCAAGTCTTTTAGCGCTTTAACTGTCTTCTGTTTTATCATCGTTTTAGGGTCCTAAGTCATTCCCACAACACGCTGTATGAGTTTCCATTGGATAGACTGACCTTGTTCTTACTTATGCTACCATTAACGTTTTTGGAGGTGAGGTCACATGACCTGCACTGATGACCTGACCTGAGATAACCTGACCTTAAAATTTTGGGAAAACTTGCAGGATTCATGTAGAATAAGGTGTACCAAGAACGGCGGCGATTTGTGACGCCGTTTTTTTGGTGCCACCGGAACAACCCGAGTGGGTGTTCAAACACCCCCCTATCGGGCCAAAAGGTAACACACGTAGTGGAGGGTCCTCGGAAACCCCATCTATTTTTCAAAGATGTCCGCGGAACCACTGGTAGCCGAAAAATGATACCAGGCCACATTGGAGAGAATTTAATGTAACGTCGATTAGTAAAAACTGAAAACCGGTAGAAAAAAATCATTTTATTTAAAGGCTTTCAAAGTCAGACCTGCATTTTGAGATCCCCACAAGTGCGCGGTTGAACCAGTTTGCTTGTGTTGGAAGACCGAGTGGGGACGTCAAAACGCCATCTGAACAGGATTATATGTCTCGGTCACCTCACATTAAGGTCAAGGTGAAAGGTCACAGGTCAAGGTCATATCAGAACTTTCAAGGTCATTGACTTCAGTGCTTCCGGTCAAATCGTGTTACCCGATCTGACATATATTTTGATATGACGCAATCGTCATATAAAATATATATAACTGCAGCAAAGAGCGTAATCATTATAAGAAGAAAAGATGGTACTTGGCCGAGATTTGAGGTCGGTCAATTCGAGGTTATGCTTTGTTATCAACTGATGATATTTATTACCACCGATTATCATCCTAGACTCTTAAGCAGGAATATGCAAGATTCAGCAGATTCTGAAGAATGCAGCAAGATTGAACAGATTCTGAAGCCCGAATATATAAGCGTTGAGTTTTCTAAATTTCCTATCTCAGCGGATTCGAAGAGATATGCCGAGTATTACCTTATCGTCAGGAACCTAGATACATTTAATTAGAAACTTCGATTTCAGAGCTTGTAGCAACTCAAACAACGCCTTACACCGTTGGACCATTCATTGCAGGAAGTTTCCCCTTTAGATAAAGTTGGCTTTATTGGGTGTATGAACTCTGGACCCTCCAATGATACTTCCTATGTAATCATATTTGTGTGCTTAGACATGTTTAAAGTTATGTGGTGTGCTTATTCCTTATTGCATTTAGACAAGGAGGGGCTGCGAGGTTGGCAATTTATATATCGGTGTATGTACTTTAGATGTTATGATTATGTGCTACAGCAGATGTGCAAGTATAAACGAATAACAATGCTTATATGAGGTATCGCATGATATTGTTTCGGTAATGGTACCTCAACCCGAAATATATCTGGGGTTGCAGTGACGTGGGGGAAAGCGTTTGACTTCCACGCCCCTGACCCGGGTTCAAATCCCCGTGGGGTATTCTGCATAAGCTATTCCGATCCCTATCATGCTCCCCCAAAAGGGTGAGGGTTGACGATGCCCTTATAACTTTAAAAGTCGGTGCGTCGGGAAGCCCCAAGCAAGGGCATCGCCACGAATTTTCGAATGGGGAGGCAGAGAAAAAGTAGGGGGGGCAGTGGTGAAATCCTGAAACCGAAACGCCCACGTCGGCTTAAATTCGGGTTTCTTGACGGTATTTCCGGCCAGAAGTGGGGGTAGTCCCCCGCCTTCCAAGAGTGGGGGGCCCCAGGCCCTCCAGGCCCCCCGGTGGCGATGCACATGTCCCCAAGGCTGCTGTCCGATCTAAATATCATATGTAAGACCAAATTTAGGGGAAAGTGGGGAGTCATGGACACCTTAACGATGGTGTGAGTTTTCGATGACTTCATCAGCTCGTTTCGTTCCTATTTTGGTTGTAGAGATACCTCAGACATTTGTCTACCAGTGTGCAAACAGATATGTGTCTGTCATTATCATATCAAAATGAGCATAAAGTTTAGGAAAAAGTAGCAAAAGTCCATTTCGCCCCACCTAATGGGGTAACATGGTCACCCCATGGGGAAAGATGGACCAGAACAGAGGTCAAGAATCTCGCCAACTCGCCCACGCTCGTGGGTAGCCAAATGAGGTTCAATGACCAGAACTTAGGTAGCCAATCACGGAGAATTTACAGAGATCAAGAATTGCACTTACCAGCACAAAAAGTATTTCCACGCTCTTATCGCCACGTTAAAAAAACGATCCATAATATGCAATGCTGCATTGACTGATTTTAAGTACCAATTTAACTTTAGTGACAGACGATACAAATTAGTGGCAAATAATTTATCCTTACTCACTCGCGTTATTTCACAGCTAAGTTAGAGATGGGTAGGTAACCACACTGGCAACGAAATTGACCCATATAAAGCCATGAGAAAAAGGTATCAAAATTGCGATGACATGAGAACGGTAATATTCATTCTCTTATATTTATTTGACCATTTATTTTGAACAAAAGAGAAAACTTTAAAGTCTATATCAGGATTCATAGCAGACGGTAATGAGGAAAGGAAATACATTCTTTTTATCTTACACCTTCCTATAGTTTTCCGTCAACGAGGCGTTCAAGTTTCACAGGCAAACTCCTCTTCTCCCCCACTCTTTGGCCAGTGAAGACTCTCTTGGAAACATCCAAAATGAGGTCTCTATAACCCGAAGATCGAAAGTTCTGTTGGAATAACAATGTAAAAAATATAGTCTCCTTACGAAGCTCGACAAAACCATGTCGTCGGGCTCTATCGCGCGAACATCACTATGTCCTATCATCTTCAGCGTTCACGCACCTTCGACGCGCAGGGTGGCGGTGCGGCTGCGTTTGACCTCGGATGAGAGCTGGCTGGTGACCTGGCAGCGCGCCATTCAGGCACGTCATCTCGCAGGGTGGTCTCGTGAATCAGAAGACGGTCCTGCCACATCCGGTACCTGCCAACGCCGTCAGCCGCGTCACTCCGTAAGACGGTCCTGCCAACGTCAGTCGCGTCACTCCGTCAGACGGTGCCTGCCACATCCGGTACCTGCGAACGTTCACAGCTGCGTCACTCCGTCAGACGGTCCTGCCAACGTCAGCCGCGTCACTGCGTCAGACGGTCCTGCCACATCCGGTACCTACCAAGGTCAGCGGCGTCACTCCGTCAGACGGTACCTGCCGACGTCAGCCGCGTCACACCGTCAGACGGTCCTGCCACATCCGGTACCTACCAACGTCAGCCGCGTCACTCCGTCAGACGGTCCTGCCGACGTCAGCCGCGTCACTCCGTCAGACGGTCCTGCCACATCCGGTACCTACCAACGTCAGCCGCGTCACTCCGTCAGACGGTCCTGCCACATCCGGTACCTACCAACGTCAGCCGCGTCACTCCGTCAGATGGTCCTGCCAACGTCAGCCGCGTCACTCCGTCAGACGGTCCTGCCGCATCCGGTACCTACCAACGTCAGCCGCGTCACTCCGTCAGACGATCCTGCCGCATCCGGTACCTACCAACGTCAGCCGCGTCACTCCGTCAGACGGTCCTGCCGCATCCGGTACCTACCAACGTCAGCTGCGTCACTCCGTCAGACGGTCCTGCCACATCCGGTACCTGCGAACGTCAGCCGCGTCACTCCGTCAGACGGTCCTGCCAACGTCAGCCGCGCCACTCCGTCAGACGGTGCGACACTAGATGCAATCCACCACCGGCTTAAATCTATGGTGCCACGGGGTAATTATTCGACTGCAGATCATTTAGTGCCACTAGTCAGTGTTCCAACCGTGGTTATCAAATCAGTGCGTTATTAAATCAGTGGTTATATATGAATCATAAAGAATTTACGGATCTGATTTCGATTTCACGGCGGTGGTCCTCAGGAGCTTGGTGCGAGTCAGTAGCTCTGCCAAGTCTCCAGCATGGTCAGTCTGGTCCTGGAAGCGCTATCTTTATCAGTGTGTAATGTATTTACACATAGATGACATTTACTGTCAGATACGTTATAATGGTTTTCTGTTATCTATGATGTGCATGCATTATGCATGCGTCCGCGATATTTGAATATATGACGCTAGATACCGTGTTATGGGGAATCCTGTTCCGTTTCGCTTGTCGCTGTGAGATTAACACAAAATTATCTAGTCCCAGGTCCTGTCCCATTCCGTCCCGTAATTATCATCCTATTTCCCATACCCATTACGCGCAATAATT